>JXCR01008552.1:36247-126467 GCA_002079205.1 Phalaenopsis hybrid cultivar | reverse complement strand
TATATATATATATATATATTACAAAGTTAAATTCTTATTTCTCTATGATCAAGTTTTTGGTTCTGTTGTAACGTAAGATTACATAAGTGGAAAAAATCATTAAATTCATTATTATACTGTTGCATATAAGCAGTTTCAGGATCATGTTTTTTGCGCCGTTGCTGGGGAAGATTTCAAAAATTTCTTGAAAGCAAAATTTCTATTATAGAAAGTCTTATTAAAAATTTAAAAGTAGTTCTAGGAATATCTTATTATAATATTTTATTATTTGAGTGTTTTATAGTATTTTATTTTTATGTTAGTGTATGCGTAGTTCAAGTTCTGAAGGACTAGTTCCCTACGATTCTTAATTAGAGAGAACTGTTAAAAACATTAGAAAATTAAAAAAATTAAAAATTTTGAAAAATCTAAGAAAATTATAAAAATGGCAAACCAAAATGATCAAAATGCTGAAATTCATCAAGAATTAGACCTTTAAGAGATTATGCCAACCCTACGGTAGATGAACTTCATTGTAGTATTCAAAAATCTACTGTAGTGGCTAATTGATTTGAACTTAAACATACTATTATCCAGATAGTATCAAATTATTAGTTTGCGGGATCACCAACTGAAGCTCCAAATTTACATTTTGCCAATTTTTTAGAATTAGAGCTACATTTAAATACGATGGTGTAACAAATGATGTCATAAGACTTATGTTATTTTCTTTCTCACTAAGGAATAAAGCTAAGATGTGGTTTAATTTTTTAGCACCTGAATTTATCAAAACTTGGGGTGTTTTAACACAAAAATTCCTTGCCAAATATTTTTCATCCTAAAAAACCGCGAGGCTTAGAAATGATATTACATATTTTAATCAGTTTGAAGGGGAATCTATTTATGAGGCATGAGAATGATTTAAAGAACGTTTAAGAAAGTGTCCACATCTTGCTATACTAGATTGGTTAATAATTCAAAATTTTTATAATGGGTCAGCTGGATCTCTTAGATCTATTATCGATGTCGCTGCAGGTGGTTCATTGATGTCAAAACCATTTCATGACACTTATGCTTTAATTGAAGAAATGGCTACCAATAATTTTTAATGGTCTTCTGAGAGGGTGAATTCTTAGAAAATAACCCATTTCATGAATCTGATGCATTTACTATGTTAGCAAATCAAGTTGCTGCAATTTTAAGGAAGTTAAATCATGAAACTAATGCATTTACTATGTTAGCAAATCAAGTTGCTGCAATTTCAAGGAAGTTAGGCCTCTGATGCATTTACTATGTTAGCAAATCAAGTTGTTGCAATTTCAAGGAAGTTAGACCAATTAGGAATGAATTTTTCTCAATCTATCTCCATGATTGAAAATAATTAATTAGGTCAAATGGTAGATTCCCAAGCATCATTAGAAACTTTGAATATCATAAGTAACAAGCAGAATAACCCATATTCAAATTATTATAACCCAGGTTGGAAGAACCATCCCAACTTCAATTGGAATATTACTACGGGTGGTAATCATCAACCATGAGGGAAATTGGAACAACCAAGGGGATAATAATGACTACAGATCTACTTATCCTCCATGTTTCAAAAGCAATAAAATTTTAAAGAGAAGAAGTTTTCTATAGAAGAAGTGGTTTTACAAATGGGAAATCAACTACAAAGTTAAGGAGCTACAATTAGAAATATTGAGAATCAACTAAGACAAAACACAAATTCATTGAGTAATAGATCCTAAGGAACACTTCCTAGTAATACTGAAATAAATCTGAAAGAGCAGAATAAAGAGTAACTAAAAGCTGTTCAACTTAGAAGGAAGGTTCAAGAACGAAACTGAAGTAGAGAGAGAAGAATTTAAAGAATCAAAAGAGGACGCTCCAAAAGATTCTGAAATACCTATTTCTCCACTTAAAGTTAACTTAGAAAAACACCACCTCCATTTCCTAAGATACTTCGTTAACAGAAGTTGGATAAACAATTTTAAAAATTTCTGAAAATTTTTAAGAAGCATACAATTTATGTTCCATTTGCTGAAGCCTTGGAACAAATGTCGAGCTATGTAAAGTTTATGAAGGATATTCTCAACTAGAAAAGGAAGTTTGAAGATAATGAATGTTGCACTTAGTGAGGAATGTAGTGCAATTATTTAGAAGAAGCTTCCTGAAAAGCTTAAATTTCATGGTAGCTTTACAATTCCATGTGCGATAGGAGACTGATTTTATGGGAAAGCTTTATGTGATTTAAATGCAAGCATTAACCTTATGCCATTATAAATATTCAAAAGATTGGATTAAGAGAAATAACCTCTACTTCTGTAACTCTGCAATTAGCAGATCATTTCATAACTTATCCTAAAGGAGTTATAGAAGATGTTCTAGTGAAAGTGGATCAATTTAACTTTCCTAGTTATTTCATTATGTTGGATATGGAAGAAGATAAAGAGATACCTATCATTTTAGGGAGACACATCCTAGCCACAAGAAGAGCTATGATATATTTGCAAAAAAGGGAATTAACTATGCATTTCATTGATCAAACTATAACTTTTAACATTTCAAGATCAACCAAATATCCTGCAAATGGTAAAGATTATGAATGCTATATAATGGACGTTATAAGAAATATGAGTGAATGTCATTTCAAAATTAATTATGAATAAAAATTTGAAGTAAATGATTTGGAACACGAGCAAGAAGAGGAATTAGATCAATGTGAAGATCTTTTAAGGAAGATTCAAACTTTGTTTGAGAAATTTTTAAAATTTCAGACACGTTAGAAAAAGATAAATCATTTTGTCCATCAAAAGAAAAACCTCCAAAACTTGAGTTGAAATTGCTTCCTGATCATTTAAAAAATGCCTTTTTAGGAGATTCCTCTAATTTACTAGTTATAATTTCCTCAAAGTTAACTATGGAGGAAGAAGAAAGGTTGATGAAAATTCTGAAAAATTTTAAGAAAGCCTTTGGATGGACAATAGCTGATATGAAAAGAACCAGTCCTTCAATTTGTATGCATAGAATTCATATGGAAGAGAACTGGAAACCCAATGTTGATCCTCAAAGGAGATTGAATCTTGTAATGAAGGAAGTAATAAAGAAAGAAGTTTTAAAGTGGTTTGATGTTGGAATTATCTACACTATTTCAGATAGTGCATGGGTTAGTCCAATTCACTATGTTCCTAAAAAAGGAGAAAATGTGGCTATGAATGAACATAATGAATTAATACCTACTAGACAAATCACAGGGTGGCAAATATGCATCGATTATAGAAAATTAAATCTTGCCACTCGGAAAGATCATTTTCCACTACCCTTTCTAGATCAATTGTTGGATAGACTAGTTGGGCATAAATACTTTTATTTTCTGAATGGATATACCGGTTATCACCAAATACAAATAACTCCTGAGGATCAAGAAAAACAACTTTTACTGGGCCTTACGGTATATTTGTTTTTAGAAGAATTCGCTTTGGTTTATGTAATGCCCCTGCTACATTTCAAAGATGATTTAATTACAAAAGGGATTGAAGTATTTATAGATGATTTTTTAGTATTTGGAACTTCATTTGACTCATGTTTAAAAAAATTTTCAAAAGTTCTTAAGCGCAGTGAAGAAACAAATTTAGTCCTTAATTGGGAAAAATGTTAATTTATGGTACAGGAGGAATTATATTAAGACATAAAATATCAGAACATGATATGGAAGTAGATCCTACTAAAATTCAAATGATCATTAATTTACCTTATCCATTAAATGTAAAGGAATTTGGGAGTTTTTGAGGACATGCTGGATTATATAGATGAAACATTAAAGACTTTTCAAAAATTTCTAAGCCCTAAGATGTAATTTTTAATTTTAATGAAGATTGCATAAAAGCTTTTGAGTTATTAAAATAAAAATTAGTCACTGCACCAATTATAGTTTCACCAGATTGGGGAAAACCTTTTGAACTGATGTGGGATGCTAGTGATTATGCTATTAAAGTTGTTTTAGGACAAAGATATGATAAAATTTTTAAAGTAATTTACTATGCTAGTAAAACTCTTAATATAACCCAAATTAATTATACAACAACTAAAAAAGAGTTATTAGCAATAGTATATGCTTTAGATAAATTTAGATCATATTTAGTTAGAACTCATTGCATAGTGCATACATATCATTCTGCTATTAAGTACTTAATGAAAAAGAAGGAGGCTAAACCAACACTTATAAGATAAATTCTTCTTTTGCAAGAATTTGACTTTGAAAGAGTAGATAGGAAGGGAACTCAAAATCAAATTGCTGATCATTGTTCAGGCTTGAGTTAGAAACCACTCTATTTTGAAAAAGAAATTAATGAACATTTTCTAGATGAAAAATTGTTCAGCATTAATCAATGGCATGCTCCATGGTATGCTGATCCCCTACTTAATGCTTATGCACAGTATAACAATNAATAGATCTGATGGTATTTTTCACTTATATTTCATTATTTTTCAAAAAAACCAAAAACTTGATCTTAGAAGAAAAATAATAAATTAACTTTTTAATTTATATATATTTATAATTGGGATACTACGCAAGTATACGTATCATTATCAAGTAATATAAGACTTTTTTATTAAGACCTGAATATCGAACGTACAGGAAAGATTATGCAATATGCACTTTTTAGAAAAATTTTTTTAAGATAATTACTTAAATTAAAAACAATTTTTTCAGGAATTTAAAATTTAAATATTTTTTGGTATTTTTTATATTTTAATGAAACAGTAAAAATTTAAAAAGATAACTAAAGTTTATGTAGAAGAAAAGTTCTTAATATGAAAATATCTTTCTTCTTATCATGAATCAATAATAAGTATACGAATTATGATGTGGAAGTATGTAAATTTTGTTATGCCAAATAGGAGCAATAATATTCTTTACCCTTACTAGAGATGCTATAAAGAACATTAGCTCTCACTCTAGAGTTAATGTTTGAATTGTTCAGTGCATGGATTTAAATCATCACAACTTCTTCTATTATTAAAGATTAATACTCTCCACAAATTCCATCCAAAACTTAATTACTTATCATTTTAAGAAAAAAGATAACGAAATCTACACAAAGTCCTCCATCAAACTTGAAGTTCCTTCGAATCTCCTCTTTTACAATCACTAAAAAAAACAATAAAAAAGATAAAGTAAATAAAAAGTGGTTCCTGAAAATGTCTCTGAACTAACTCTCCAGAAAAGAACTTTCAAAACGTGCTAATATTTTTAGAACTCACACTTTTTTGGACTTTTTCAGGACTCTTTTCTAAGTCCTCTCTTCTTTCTTTTATCGTTTTCCATCACGTGCCTTGGGATCTCTTCAAAATATGTCTTTGTTCGATGTATTTGCCCATGAGATGCATCCTTTCATGATATTTTTTGTCCATGGTGGTTACAACCACCTATTAAACCAATGGGTACCTCAAAAACTTATTCGAAATTCATGAAAACTGATTTTACTCGTCTAGTAACTGCCACTGGAACTCTTTGGCACAATTTTTCACATTTTTGCTCCAAATTTGATCCTTTTTCACTCCTTTAATATTTTTTCCATTTTTACTTATATATGCAAGAAAAACACAAAAATGTCTTCCATTAAAGCGCAATATCTAAAAAATTGGTATAAAAATGTGTCTAAAAACACTATATATTTTAGGTGTATCAAAATCCCCCAACTTTAAATGTTACTTTTCCTCAAGTGACACTTCAATCTTAAAAAAGACCAAATATGTATGATATATATATAAGTTTCTTTAGTAGTTACTAAAATTTAGATTTAGAATTACAGTAGTCCAATTTAGAAAAAATAATTAGTAAATAAGACCAACTTAAAGTTTGAAAATTTTTAGAGTTAAGAACTATGAAAATATGAGTTCCTATCTAATTCAAAAATATTGTAAGTTCTCTGAATTTTGATTTTAGTTCTTTTATTTTCTCTACATAAAATTTTTTATCAAAAATAATTTTACTTACTATATTATGTTTATAAGCTTAAGATTTTATTAAGTCTTATACTTTAAAAAGATCAAATGTAGAACCAATTTTTTATTACACACTAATCCTCAAGCTTCTCCTCTCATACATTTCTTTTCTTTTTCTTTTGTTTTTATTTTCTTTTCAGTTTCTTTTATTTTTCTTTTTCTTTTTCTTCCTCCTTTTTTTTCTTTTATATCTTTTTCTTTTTCAGGCAAGGAGTACTATATATGGATAGGCCTTTAATGATTTTGAGGTCCACTTCTCTTTTTCTAAAGTAAAGTCTTGATATAAAACTTTTACTTATAAATATAATAATAGTTTGAAATTCATTTTAATAAAAGAAATTTAAGTATTAAAAATAAAAGTCTAAATTATATAAATTTTTTAAAAACACAACTTTTGTTACTAAAGATAGTCACTTATATTAATTATTTTCTATGCTAAAAATTTTTAACTTAATTTTTTTCTTCATTACTTAAAATTTTAACTAAATTTTCTTACTCGTTTCTAAAATCAAATTTTACTTCTCTAATATAACTTTATATACATAATCAAATTTTCTTTTAAAATTCAAATTCATTTGTAGTTCATTTGAGAATAAATAAAATTCAAATTTTGAAAACATTTTTCATCCCTCCCTCAATCTTAATTTTTTTAACAGATTAAATAGTTTAGTATGAGATAATTATATAGGCAGAAATTAAAATTAAAATAACATGCTAACAGGAATTTTTACATCTTACATATACAAGTATAAAACTAAAGATAGAAGTAAAACTAATTTTTGATCAAATTTTCTAACATTTTTAGTTTAGTTTAACATGTAGAGATTCAATAGACTTCTAAACAGTGGGTATAAAAGCAAACAACACACTAACATGATCAAAGAAAAATACCGGGTAGTAGTTTCCGAATTGTAAAATTAAGATCTATGCTAGCAAGATTGTTAACCTTTTTTTTCTTAAAAAGATATGGAATTAAGTTAAGTTATAAACTAAACAATCCACAGTACTAAAAATAAAAATAGATACTACCCTAAAATTTTAAAAACAAAATACTATCTAACACAACAATCACAAATATAATAGAACATAAAAATTCAAAACACAACATAAAACATTGTCCACAACATCACATAACTGCATCTGTGGCAGTACTACATCACAGGTTTTATAACAAAACACAAACATAACAATACATCAAACCAAATCAAGTCCAACACATCATCTCTCATCTCTACTCCTCTCCACTCTCAGAATCACCACTATACCATTTTTCTTTAGGCTCATAGTCAGGATAATCATGATATTTAGGAAATACTACTCCTAGATCACCTCTAATTTGGCCCTCCAGAACTGGGTATAATTTCTCCTCAAAGTCACTCTTTCTCATATTATACCTATTTGTATGCTCAGTAAGTTGTTCTAGATTTTGAACTTTATCAGCAGTAAAGTGAATATGACTCATCATCTTCTATAATAACTATTAATAAGTCTCAATTGACTACCTCAAGATGTAGAAGCATGTGAAGTAGATGGTCTTGATTAAGATGGAATAGAGGTAGATGCAACAAACGTCTTTAATCCATAGCTCCTGGAAAATCCTCCTCTCCAGCCACAAATTGAATGCTTTGAATAGGCCTTCACATTCACTTTTGTAATGGTCTTCAGAGGAAACATAACATCCTCCTAACTATCATACTTTACTCCAGCCTACTTGCATAAAGAAAATATCAAGAAAGTAAATCCCAATCTTGCAGTAGTAGCAGCAGCAGTTGAACTGATGATAGTGTGATAGATCAAAGCCCTTATGTTGATGGGCTTTCCCTCCTTAATACAATAATTCAACGTTGCTCTCTCTCTGGTCACTTCATTGAGATCATTTGTAGGAAGCAGACTGTTGACCTCATTTTGAGGTCTTCCATTCTCTAGATATCCTAGGATCTAGCCTCAAGATTTCTCTATTTTGGCTCTCTTAGAGGACTAGACTGGGACCCACACCACTTAGAAATTCAAGTCATTTCTTTGCTGATTGCAGTTTCATATGGACAGTTTCATATCCTCAACATTCGATTGAGTTGATTGAAAAGCTAACATATTAAAGCTCAAATTGAACTCCTATAGAAATTTGAAAGACATAGGGAACCCTGTGACGTGCGCGACATTTTAATTTCCGCTGCAAGCATTGTATTTAACTTTGGTTATTGCTTATACGAGGACTGGTCAGTGTTTTCATCTTACTCGTTAAACGGATCTAATTTGGTTAAAATAATTTCATTTGATGCGCCGCACGCGAATCAAAGTTAATTTGGTGCGATCGTCGATGAATTTGTCCGAATGACCCCGGATGGCGAAACGGACCCTGCCATTGTGTCCGAAATGTCGATTTTAGCTAAGAAGGATACCTATTTTTTGGGGCGCCACACACGTACAAATAGCACTAATTTTGATATTTCCTTTTAATTAAAAAATATAATAATTTTTTTTTAATAAATTTTTTTTTTTAATCATAAAATCTAATCTCACGCTCACATTCCTCCTTCTCTTGGAAATCTTCTTGCCCGAGCCAAATTTTCTTTCCCTTCTCCTCTCTTGACCAAACCTTGAAGGTTCCTCGCTAGTCTTCCGCTCACCTTCCACCTTTCCAAGCTGTCGTCGCTGATGGATTCACCGGTAGCCCATTTCTAACTACTTTCTTGCTCAAATGTGTAAGCCTTGTCAGTGCACCCCTCTCTTATCTCCGCTTATAAATACCTCCTCCGAGGAAGGATTCGGGGATGATAAAAATTTCATTGAGTGATTTAAGGACTTTTGTTTGGGGTTTTCTTGGAGCTTTCTGAAAGTTGTTCGAGAAGAGTTTTTTGGGTTGGATTTTTCTAATTTGTAAACTAAGGCAGAGTTTCAATTGGTTGAAAACTTCTTTTGATATTAGCTTCTTTCATTATTGGATCCAAAGATTATTTTGCTTACTACTTCTAAGTTCTTTTAAATCTTGTGAAAATATTTGGAGGTAAGTTTCTCTTCTTCTTCTTTGGTATTTTTAAAGGATTTTATGATCCTAATCAAATGGATTTCTAAAACATATTTCGATTCCTCTAAGAGTTTGATCTCTTCTTTTGGCTTACATCATTAGTGATTCTTGAATATTAGATACAACAAAAAAAGAGAGATGGAGTTAAACCTACAGATATATGAGACTAAGTAAAGAATATTGGTTTGTTCTTATAAGCTTCCTGAAATGATATTTGTTTAGAAATTTGTTATAGTTATCATTCTCTAAGCAATTTATTTTGATAAGTTGGGTTTTGATCTTCTTAATGCCTCTTCATTTGAATATATATTGGAATATTTTGGTGCTTTAAACAACTATATATTGGACTTGGTTTTTGCTCTCCTCACTGCCTTTATTCGAATGGAGATGTTTGAAATATGTCTTACGTTTTGATAAGTTTTTTGGGGTTAATTTTCTATGCTTCTTGCTGTCCCTATGTGAATATACATGTCAAAAATTTATTTTCTGGTTTTGAATATTATTTGGGAGCTGATTTCTGTCTTTTTTTGTTGTACCTATACAAATAAATATATTGGAGGCTTTTCTTTAGTCCTGAGAATTAATTTGGAGTCGTGGTTTTACTTTCCTCATTGTCTTATTCGAATATATATTTGGACTTTATTGATTATGGACAACTGCTTTAATATTTTTAGAATGGCTCAATTTTGCTCCTTAATTTGGTGACTCGGATTTACTTCTTATGCTACTACTTTTGTTCGAATACATGTTGAGATCTATTTTAATGCGGAAGAAAGATATTAACGGTGCTCAGTTTTTTTTTTTTTTGCTCTCCTTTGTTGGAATACCTGCTGGAGGTCATTTTTATGGTTTGGAAAATATAATTAACGTTTGATTTTTTGGTTCTCCTTGCTGCCTCTGTTTAAATACATGCTGGAAACTATTTTTGTAGCTTGGAAAATATATTTGGAGCTTGCTTTTTTCTTCCTCTTTGTTGTCCCTTGTTTAAATGCATATTGGAAATCATTTTTATGGTTTTGGAAATATATTTGGGATTTGGTTTTTGGTTCTCCTTGCTGCCCCTTGTTCGAATACCTGCTGGAAATTTTCATGTCTTGGAATATATGTTTGGAGCTGCAGTTCTTGATCCTCTTGCTATTGGATTTTAATCTCTTGTTGGAATTGGTTTCCTGTTTACATAAATTTCATAAATTTGAACTTGGGAACATGAGAATGAAAACATATTTCTCTTTGGAAAATTGATAGAGCATGCATTAATCATATGTACAGTTTAAAGTTTGAACTTAGAAGTAGAAGATGGACGTTATAGAAATGCTTAAATGCCTACTTTTCTTATTTTCTTGATATGAAATACATAAAATTTTGTTGGATGAGCATATGAAATATTGAGTTGGCCTATTAGTTTGAGACGAGGGACAATAGGAAATGCTGTAAGAGAACCATTGATCAGCTCTTCTTATAACTGAAAATAAAAATCAATATTCAATTAGTGCGATGCCCTTTCACCCCTAAGTCGTCGGCAACTCTAACCCTTTTCAGAAGGTTTGAGATTTGGTAGCCACAAAAAAAAGATACTATAAACACCGCACAGATACTACACTTACAAAAGAACAGATATTGCAAACACGACACATATTCTACACTTACAAAAGAAAAGATATTACAAAGACCACACAGATATTACAATCACGAAAGAACAGACACGACATTACACCATATACACTATACATTAACTAATACTTGCATGCATTTGATATCACGTACATGTAAATTCCATATATCACATAGTATATCTTGCACACCACATATCTTTAGTTGATGGATCTAAGTATCACCATATCACATTTTTATACTACAGATATTATATCCACACACTACACCCTACACGAAAAGTATTACATATCACATATAGGTGCACTATACTTTGATGAGTACAAATACTACATATTACACATCGGTGCACTACACCTTGATAAGTTCAAATACTATCTCACATGGGTATATTACACCTTTAACAAGACAAGTCTAGATACTATCAGGGTTCACACACCTCTTAAGAGATAGGGTTTAGGGCTGCCTGACTATAGGAGTGATTTGTTGGTGACCTCTAGTTGATATTGACATATTGACATCGATATATCAGTTGTTTGTGGGATCAAGATAAAAGAGGAAAAGAGGTCTAGTCTCAGCCTAACCCCAAATTAAAAGGTGATCTTCCACTTTAAATTCTCATATGCTCATCACTTAACTTTTATTTATCAAGCAATTGTAATATGTTTTGTAGCATCACCAGCCTTAATAAAGTACACTTAGTGGTTTCAGTTTTTTTTCCTTTACTGCACACTTTTTATTACCTAGTCTTTCCTTTCTTTATGTTGCCTTATTTCCATAATTTTCCTTCAGTCTTTTCCTGTTACAATAGTTTACTACACAGTTGTTCCTTTCTTGTACTACATCGTACTATATAAATTCACCTATATTTATACTTTCAAATATTGTTTTCCTAGTATGTTTGTATAACACCCTAGGATAGGCTGTTCGAGGCATGATCTTCTCTGTTCTCTCTCCCTTCTTCTCGAGATGAGATGACGATGCTTTCAAGTAATGATTCATCTCCGGACAACGGTCGAGACTACAACAGAAGGTGGAAAAAGGAGCTTCAACCGAACTTTGATAGATTTAAATAACACACCTATAGGACGCTTAGGTCGTTCATCTGGCACGATGTAAATCCTCACACTTTCTTTTAGTATTTTCTATGATTTTTATATCTTACGATATAAGTCATAAACTTTTTAAGATTTCAAGGTAGTCATTTGGTACGACATAAATCCTCACAGTTCCTCGGGTCATTTACATATGAAATGTAGATATAAGCCCCGAATATCTAAATAATTTGCAGGACTAAAACATCAAACAATTTCTCTTTCAAAAATGTAAAGCTAAACCATAGATTAGTTTGAGATGTCACTGATTCTTCTTCAGTATCTTTGACATCTCCTACTTTTCATTCCTTTGGATTCCAAAAATAACTGTTCTTACTTGAACCTATTCCATTTGAATTTCTTATAATCAATCGTGGAAACCTGAACGTTGAATTCTTGAAGACGAAACCCCGATCTTAATCGAGAGTCTTCTTAGGTGACTTCGGTTGTCTAAGATGTAATTAATTATAGGGGCTTGCCTCTATAGAGAATTAATAACCCAGATTAATCTAAACCCTCTCTAATCTTTGTACTAGATAGGGGAAGTTGTCGGCTATAAATTAGCAGATTAAAATAGAGTCATAAGCTTTTACGTTTAGATAGTTAAGCCTACCAATAAGTGTTACATTCATCATTCGNTACATTTCACATATAGGTGCACTACACTTTGATGAGTTCAGATGCTACATTTCACATATAGGTGCACTACACATTGAGGAGTTCAGATATTACTCCGTTCACACATCCTTTAAATGATATGTTCTAAGGCTGTCTGACTATAGGGGTGATTCGTTGGTGGCCTCTAGTTGATGTTGATAGGTTGAATTTGATATATCAGTTGCCTATGGGATCAAGATAAAGAGAGAAAAGGAGCTAGTCTGAGCCTATCCCTAAATTGAAATCTAATATCCCATCTTGAAACTTTCATATGCTCATAATTTAACTTTTCTTTTATAATCTGCAAATGTTTACCTGACCTATTTATATCATACAATTGCAATATGTTTTGAAGCTTTAGCAGAATTTGATTAGGTATGTTTTTATTTATTTAATTTTTGTACTTTATTTTCTACATAATTCCTTTTATTTTGTATCGTACTATAGTTCGCTATATGTCTCATGCACTTTCCTATCACATCTTACAGCATAGTCTTTTTGTCTGTTCTTTGTTGTACAGTATACATTTACCAGTATTCATACTTTATTTGCTACCTTTTTATTATGTTTGTGCAATCACCTAGGATAGACCGTTTGAGGCATGGTTTTTTTTATTATTCTCTCTTCTCTCTCTCCTCTTTTTGGAATGAGATGACGACGTGGTCAGTTGACGATTCATCTCCGGGCAACGGTCGAGATAACTACCAAAGACGGAAGGATGAGCTTATGCAGAACCCCGATAGATTTAAATAACATACTTATAGGACGTTGAGGTTGTTCATTTAACACAACATAAATCCTCACATTTTTTTAGGATTTTCTACAATTTTATATCGTACGATAAAAGACTTAAACTTTTTAGGATTCCAAGGTTGTTGTCTGGTACGACATAAATCCTCACATTTTCTCGGGCTATTTGCATATTACATACAGATATAAGTTCTGCACATTTAAATAATTTGCAGGACTGAAACATCAAGTAACTTCTCTTTCAAAGAAGTAAAGTCAGACCATAAATTAGTTTGAGATGTCACTGATTCTTCTTCAGTATCTTGGACATCTCCTACTTTTCGCTTATTTGGATTATGGAAATAATTGTTCCTATTTAAACTTATCCNTCTTAAACTTTTTAGGATTCCAAGGTTGTTGTCTGGTACGACATAAATCCTCACATTTTCTCGGGCTATTTGTATATGACATACAGATATAAGTCCCGAACATTTAAATAATTTGCAGGACTGAAACATCAAGTAACTTCTCTTTCAAAGAAGTAAAGCCAGACCATAGATTAGTTTGAGATATCACTGATTCTTCTTCAGTATCTTGGACATCTCCTACTTTTCACTTATTTGGATTATGGAAATAATTGTTCCTATTTGAACTTATCCCATTTGACTTTTCCTATGAACAATCGTGGAAACTTGAACGTTGAATTCTTGAAGACGAAACCTCTGATCATTATCAAGAGTTTTCTTAGGTGACTTCGGTTGTCTAAGATGCAATTAACTATAAGGAATTTAAGAACTCAGATTAATCTAAACCCTATCTAATCTGTGTATTAGATAGGGGAATTTATCGGCTATAAATTTCGCAGACCAAAATAAAGTCATAAAGTTTTAAGTTTAGATAGTTAAGCCTACCGATAAGTGATACATCCATCCTTCAAGATGATATATCATTTATGGTATCGTGCTCAGCTATTTAAACTATTTGATATATGAGGTCTATTCAGTCTCACCATTTTAAAAAAAATACCTTTTTTATAAAATTAAAATTACATTATATATTGCACTAAAATTTAAATTTTAAAATCTTATTTTCAAAGAAAAAAAATAGCCGACACAGACGAGCATATATAAAATAGTGCCAAGCCTTTGATGATGCACACAAATTTGACCTTAGAAAATTTATTCTCCTCTCATTTGTAATCTTCCAAAGTCCTCTTCCAACAGTTAAATAAGATATGATCTTGTCCAATTACGCTTCTGTAAGACTATAATTTGCATAAAACATAAACTCTCCGGTGATAAATGGTAAAATAAGTTGATTTCCTCTTGAGTAAAAGGTACCAACTTCCCTCAAACCATAACTTGATCGTCCTCAGCCTCTGGGAGATTTGCATAAAACTCCCTTACAACAAAAATTACAGTGACAGCAGAGAAACAACAGAACTATTCACACTGTTAGCGGACTATCAGGTCTTCCACTTCTCCACCAGGACATTTAAAACTTCGCTCCTGAATCAATTTTTATGACTGTAGAGCATCATTATATCAATCCTGAGCTTTTGAACTGACAAATTTGCTCGAATCAAATGGGCTCTTTCCTTTTCTCCTTTTCATTCTTGGCGTCATTCTTTAAATTTGATAAATTCCAAAAATAAATTTAAAAATCAAGTTTAAATCACTAAACTAAACTTTCAAATGCACCAACTAAACTTTTCAAACAATTTCCATAGATTTTTCTAAACTTTTCGCCATGAATTGTAAATTTTTTAATTCTTCCAAATGTGCTTAAAATATATGGTGACAATCCAAAATTTTTGCATAGAAGTAAAGCTCTTACCTCAAGCAACTTGGATCTCGGAATTCTCACTTGATTCCACCAAGAAATCTCCGAATTTCACTTGCTCTAGCCCTCAAAATTACAAACTCAAGTTGGGAAAGATGATAGGAGCCGTTAAAAATGACATTTCGGACCAAAAATTCACTTTTAACCGTTTACAAACTGGTTTTCGTGAACATGCACTTAAGCGAGGGTAAGTGGCGCTTAGGCGCCTGCCTCTTGAGTTGGCTCGCGCTTAAACGTGAGATGTAGCGCTTAGGTACCAGTGCATAATTTTTGAAAATTTTAATTTTAAGTAAAATGCACTATTAGCCTAACTAAACCACCCCTAAATGGTCTCACAACACTTAAATGACTATTTTTACTTCCTACAACCCCCTTCTCCCTCAAAATTCTTCATAAGAATTAATTCAATTTGAGGCTAAAAATAACACAAATTTTCACAAAAATAAAATTATATTAATTCACAAGNTATTCAATTAGTGTGATGCCCTTTCACCCCTAGATCGTTAACAGCTCTAACCCTTTTTCAAAATTTTCGAGAATCGGTAATCATAAAGGAACAGATACTACACACACTACACAAATACTACAGCCACAAAAGAACAAATACTACATACACCCTACAAATATTACAATCGCGAAAGAATAGATACGACACTACACCGTAGACACCATATCCTGACTAATACATGCATACATTGGATATCACCTACACGTACATTTCATACATCACATAGTACATCTTACACACCACATACAAATACACCACATATCTTTATTAGATGGATCTAAGTATCATCAAATCACCTTTTTATACTGCAGACACTATATCCACACACTACGCCCTGCACGATGCACTACACTTTGATGAGTTCAGATACTACATTTCACATATAGGTCCACTACAATTTGATGAGTTCAGATGCTACATTTCATACATAGGTGCACTACACTTTGAGGAGTTCAGATATTACTCCGTTCACACATCCTTTAAACGATATGTTCTAAGGCTGTCTGACTATAGGGGTGATTCGTTGGTGGCCTCTAGTTGATGTTGATAGGTTGACTTCGATATATGAGTTGCCTGTGGGATCGAGATAGAGAGAAAAGGAGCTAGTCTGAGCCTATCCCCAAATTGAAATCTAATATCCCATCTTGAAACTTTCATATGCTCATAATTTAACTTTTCTTTTATAATCTGCAAATGTTTACCTGACCTATTTATATCATACACTTAGAATCTGTTTTGAAGCTTTAGCAGAATTTGATTAGGTATGTTTTTATTTATTTAATTTCCATACTTTATTTTCTGCATATTTCCTTTTATTTTGTATCGTACTATAGTTCGCTATATGTCTCATGCACTTTCCTATCACATCTTACAGCATAGTCTTTTTGTCTGTTCTTTGTTGTACTGTATACATTTACCAGTATTCATACTTTAGTTGCTACTTTTTTAGTATGTTTGCGCAATCACCTAGGATAGACCGTTTGAGGCATGATTTTTTTTATTATTCTCTCCTCTCTCTCCTCTTTTCGGAACGAGACGACGACGTGGTCGGTTGACGATTCATCTTCGGGCAACGGTCGAGACAACTACCAAAGACGGAAGGATGAGCTTATGCAGAACCCCGATAGATTTAAATAACATACTTATAGGACGTTGAGGTTGTTCATTTAACACAACATAAATCCTCACCCTTTTTTTGGATTTTCTACGATTTTATATCGTACGATAAAAGTNTATTCAATTAGTGTGATGCCCTTTCACCCCTAGATCGTTAACAGCTCTAACCCTTTTTCAAAATTTTCGAGAGTCGATAATCACAAAGGAACAGATACTACACACACTACACAGATACTACAGCCACAAAAGAACAAATACTACAAACACCCTACAAATACNTTGATTTTCAAATAAAATTCAAATCATGAATCATGATCACCTAAAGCTAGATCTTTTCAAAGCTAATTAAGATACTTCCCTAAAATCTTAAGGGCTTAGTAGTGACTTAAGCTAAATCAAGTTTCAATTAAAAGAGGATTAGAAAAGTAAATATCATTGAAAATTAAACATCTTTCAAACACTACAAGCCCAATTAGGGTTAAAACTTGGCTAAGTGTTCCAACGAAAATCAAACATCCTTGAAACACCACTAAGCCCAATTAGGATTAAAATTTGGCTAAATGTTCCTGAAACACCACTAAGCCCAATTAGGATTAAAATTTGGCTAAGTGTTCAAATTACACTAATTTTTAAACACCACTAAGCCCAATTAGGGTTAAAATTTGGCTAAGAGTTCCAACAACACTAACTTGCCTTTTAAGGGTCTTCACCCACATAATTCTTAAATTGAATCACAAGTGATAATTACCCTATTCTTATGGATAATTGAGACATCAATGTTCACTGAGTAATAAGGGTATTTACAGGCTGACTTATCAAGCAACATAATCAGTTTAAAAGAACTCGGGATTTTCCAACAGGCAGCAAGAGAGTAGCACAGACCTGCTTCTTTCTTTAGATTTGTTGGATATCTTGAAGATCTACTAAACATAATATGTTTTGCTTGACAAAAATCATCCTTAATTAAACTCCTAAGGACCGACCAAAATATGACATAGGGTTAGGAAAACTACCAAAACTTTACTTTTCCTGCTCTCCATAAACTGTCTTAACATGCATTTTTTGTTTCAGGCGGTGGAACGAGAAGACTCGCCAGATACGCTTTTACAGTTTGCAACGTTGTCTTTCTTATACTTTTATGTTATACTTTTGTGCTTATACAAATTTGAATGGAAAAGNCTTGAAACACTAGAAAACTCAAACTCATCGTGGCAGGGAGCTTGGAGCTAGCATGGCGGGCAGTACGGCCATTTTCAACAGCAAAACCTGTCTCCCCTAGCTAAACCAATCTTCCTTCTTTAGACTTAAATAACAAAGTCATAGGACTTCGAGGTTGCTTGCTTATGCAATGTAAATCATCACCTTATCTTTAGACCTTTGTATAGCCCTGTTATACAATATAAGCCCTAACTCGTCTTAGGATTCTGAGGTAGTCGTTTGTCACGATCTAAATCCTCACAACTTCAAGGTTATTTGTGTGATTGTTTCACACGAACGTAAACCCTTACTAATAAAATTGGCAGGATGAAACACTTAAATATTTTTCCTCAAAATTGAAGCCAAACATTAGAATAGCTTGGGAAGCACCAAGGTTCGCCTCTGGATCCATGACATCCCCTAGTTCTTCCTCATTTGGACTCAACAACAAAATGTTCCATGTTTGAACCAATCCCCTTTTCACAACTCTACGTCCGATCTCATTAAAGAGTCCTACCATTTCAAATTCCTTGAAGATAATATTTCTTGATTTTTATCGAGAGTCTTCTTAGGTGACTTTGGTCATTTGAGATGTAATTAACTATAGGGGCTTGCCTTTATAGGAAGCATGTCCGAACCCAGCTTAATATAAACATTTTTTAATTCTTTATATTAAATAGGGGAACTTGTCGACAAATATAAAGGTTTCGCAGACCAAACGGATGTCATATATTCCATAGTTTATTTGATCGAGCCTCATCCTCAAGTCTTGTGTTTGTCCTTCGGGATAGATACATGATTTGAGGTATAGTGCTCTTTCTTTTAAACTATGAAAATATGAGGTCAGTGTGATTTCATACTTTTCTAAACTTCAACGTCCTTCCGAAGCAGGCGACGGGATTTCGATTCCGGTGACCGACAGCTTCTTAGGGGCAACCCCATCAAAATCAAAAATAATGCCGACAAATCTTAGTATTGTTGTGTTGCACTTAAAATCCAAGAAAAGAAAATTTTTGAGACTGGCGCCTAGGCGCCAAAACCCGCGCCTTAGCGCAGGTTCAACTAATCGAACAAAATGCAAAGTTTTCACCTATTAAAACGAATCCACACCATTATTGATGCTCAATCTCCTTCTACTTCCTCTTTTTTTTGTGAAAACCTGCTTTACGATGCTTCTTAGAGCTCCGATCTTCAAGTTTCTTAGCTCGAAACCATTGGATTTCATCTTCTCAAGGTCGGATATACATTTTGCCATAGTTATTTTGCGATTTCACCTTAGATTTTTCATACATTATGTGATGACCAAAAATTTGCAAAAATATTTTATTTAGTGGTGAAAAATCCTTGTATCTAAGCCTTGTTTGCTTGAAAAAGCTTGTGGGAAGCCTTGTATCTTAGTTTTAAAATTTGTTGGAATTTTTTTTCAATTTTTTAGATGGCTTCTAAGATGAAGCAGGGAAAGGGAAAGGAAACTTTTGATAGTGCTAAATTTGTTAATATTAAAGCACAAATTCATTACAATGAATTTGCATCTTAAATAGAGTTTACTGCTGAGCGAAGTTTTTATAGACCCGGTAGAGTTATTGAGAATATAATTGTGCTCGTCAATGGAAGAGTTTCTGTTATTTTACTATTACTGTCGTCATTTGTGTCGTACGATAATTTTATGCAGACTTACCTGAAGCAGATGATGACGAGGTGTTGTTGACCTCATTTTTGAGATCTTCTTTTCTCTTCTCTAGATACCCTAGGATCTAGCCTTAAGATCTCTGTTTTGATTCTCTTAGAGGACTAGACTGGGACTCACCCCTCTTTAGAAATTCAAGCTATTTTTTTTACTCTTTGTAGTTTCATATGGATGGTTTTAGATCCTCAATATTCGGTTGAGTCGATCGAAAAGCCGACATATTGAAGCTCAAATTGGACTCCTATAGAAATTTAAAAGACATAGGTGGACCCCACTACATTCGACGTCTGACTTTTTGTCGCAAGCAGTTTATTTGACTATGGTTGTCGTTTAGGCGAGGACCGATCATCAATCGCTGGTTAAACGGCTCCGGTTGGGTCAAAATAATTTCATTTGTCGTGTCACGCGCGAATCAAAGTTAATTTGGCGCGATCGATGATGATTTTGTCCGGATGACTCCGGATGATGAAACGGACTGCGCTATTGTGTCCGGGACGTCAATTTTAGCTAGGGAGGACACCCATTTTGTCAGGGCTCCGAGCTCGAGTGGATCACAAAAAATTTAATATTTTATTAATATTTTCTTTAATAAAACAAAAATATATTTGATAAAGTTTTATATATATATATAAAATATAATCTTTTAAATTTTTTTTTACTTCTCCCTCATGCCTCTGTTCTTTTCCCAAGCCGANCATAAAGTTTTAAGTTTAGATAGTTAAGCCTACCGATAAGTGATACATCCATCCTTCAAGATGATATATCATTTATGGTATCGTGCTCAGCTATTTAAATTATTTGATAAATGAGGTCTATTGGGTATCATTATTTTCTAAAAATAAAAGATACCATTTTCACAAAACCAAAATTACATTATATATATATATATATTAAACTCCAAATTTAAATTTTAAAAATCTTATTTTTTTTGAAAGAAAAATAGCCGACAGTTGTTTGTTCGAGGAAGAGGAGTACAGTTTACTACTAAAAGGATTAATGTGACATATGGTCTACAACCTACTATTGACTTTTTCTATTCAGAGTTCATTCTATCTGAGAAAGAGTTAGATCAGATCGTGGCATATTTGAATGATGGACGTGGAGCCTGGAAGATTTGGAATGATCGTAAGGTAATTTTTTCTTCTTTTAGGCTCAATGCCACTTCAAAGGCATGACATTATTTTATTTTTTCTCACCTCCTTCCTTTAAATCATCTAAGTGAGGTAACGAGAGAAAGAGTCATACTAAATTACTGCATTCAAGAGAGGAAACCTATAGATGTTGGCTCTCTTATTTATGAGGCTATTAGTTCTTTTACGAGAGCCAGTATTACTTCAGGTCCTGAATTTCCATCTTTGATATTTACTATTTGCAAGGACTCTAGAGCAAATTTTGAACATTGGGAAGAGCAGTTGAAGCCATTTAAATCCATTGGGAAGGCCAATGTAGATGTGTACGGACGACCTAAAGAGAGAGCTCAAGGTGCACCTTCTACTACTCATTATAGGCCTTCTACTTCTAGACCTAGTTCCACTGGTACTAAGCCTCCATCTGGTTTCTAGGATGTATTAAGTGAGTGATATTTGGAACACCAGAATGATATGTTTTTGATGCAGTGTCATATGGAATATATGGAAAATAAATTTGATCATATGGCAGACTTTGTTAGAAGAAAAGTGATTATGATGCTGATTATGATGAGGCATTAGTGAAACTCATGATGGGAGATCAGTCAGTTGAATTTCCTACATGCCCTTGATTTACACATTTTGAGAGCCGCAAGCCTATGGATGAAGATATCCCCTTTGATTCTGATAGTGAAGATGATGTTAAAGAAGATTATTAGGCTTTCTTACTTTTTTGTCATAGATTTGTTTATTATTTCCTATGTTTGCACTTCTGTTGTATGTTTATATAGGATTGCTTAGTGTAATTTTATTCTATCACGGCTACATTTGCTACTCTTTTATTTAGTATTAATATGTGTTAGAGTAGAGTTTTATATTTGCAATCTTTTCATGATATACTTGTTTTAATTTAAATTGTCTACTACTCGACACTTGTTTTTATTAACTGTAGCTATACTGCTCTCCTACTTAGAATTTTAAATTTTTCTTTTTCTTCATGCTTATTATAAATTGAACCATTTTAAAATAATTTAAAATTTATGTTTGGGGGAAGAGAGAAAAACTTTATTTTTTAAAAACAACTAAACCTTATTTGTCTGAAGTAAAATTTATTTTCAAAAATTGTTTTAATATAACCTGTGATATGTTGAGATAGCTTGAGATAACTATATTTTTTAGTTTATAAATAGTATAGTAAACTTAAGTAAAAGATTTTTTTTTCTAATAAAGATAAATTTTGGAGTTAAGATATTTAGTAAGAGAGTATAAAAATTTGCTTTTACTAATTAAAAAAAAAATTGTATTTTTGGAAATGTTAATGATCTTGGATTTTTATTTGGAAAGAAAGAATTGAAACTTTATGAAAAATCTTTTTCAAATCTAATACACATTTATCAAGTAAAGAAATGTGAAAATTTTTTAACCTTAAGAAGAGGATGGTGGAGTTCAAAATCATTAAAGGATATTCAGAAATAGTAATCCTCACATTACATGAAAAGAAAAAGAAAAGATTGAAAATGATCCTGAAAGAAAACGAAAAGAAAAATTAAAAGAAAAAAAAAATAAAAAAAGAAAAATATATGTGAGGAGATGCGTGATAAAAAATTGGCTTCTCTTAAATCATCTTAAATAAAGGGACTTCTTGGCAATGAGCTCATTTATACAAACTAAAAAAATTATGACATCTNTGGTGGAGTTCAAAATCATTAAAGGATATTCAGAAATAGTAATCCTCACATTACATGAAAAGAAAAAGAAAAAATTGAAAATGATCCTCAAAGAAAACGAAAAGAAAAATTAAAAGAAAAAAAAAAGAAAAAAAGGAATATATATGTGAGGAGATGCGTGATAAAAAATTGGCTTCTCTTAAATCATCTTAAGTAAAGGGACTTCTTGGCAATGAGCTCATTTATACAAACTAAAAAAATTATGACATCCGTTTGGTTTGGGAACATTTTATGTGACCGACTATTCCTTTACATAATATAGAGATTAGGCAAAGTTTATTTTACCTGGGTTCCTTATTCCCTATAAAGGCAATCCCTTATAATTAATTACATCTGAAATGACTGAAGTCACTTAAGGAAAACTCTCGATAATGATCAGAGGTTTTGTTATCAAGAAATTCAAAGTTGAGTTTTCACGATTGCTTATAAAAAAGTTAAGTGGAAATGTTCTAAGTGGGAACGATTATTTTGGAGGCCAAGGGAGTGAAAGGTAGGGGATGTCACGGGGCAAGTCGTAGTGACTTCCCAAACTATCTTGTTGTTTGGCTTTACAATTTTGAAGTGAAGTTATTTAGTGTTTACTCCCGCCATTTATTTAAATTTTAGGTCTTACACTTGCACAACATTTGATCGTGCAAACGGCCTAGAAAGATGGAAGGATTTTAGTCGTATCAAATTTGAACTTATTTTGCACAACACGATTGTGCAATAGTTTAAATATAATATGATGATTTACGTTGTACTAGACATGTAACCTCGAAGTTCTAAGGGTCTATTTTATTTAAGTCAAAGGAAAGTCTAAATATTTTTCACAAATAATTCATAATTAGTATACGATTTCAAATGTTTAAAAGTTAAATGTGGTATTGTGAAAAATAGGAGAATAATTATTCTTTACTTCTTTCGGTTGTGTAAGGAATATTCACAATACTAAAGTTGGTTTCGGCATGTATAGTAGATTTGGGTAGGTTCTAGCCTCTCACTTATAGATTACCCATTATGCCCTCTCTATAGAACCTACCAGTGACCCTTAGTTCCAATCTCTAGACAAAATTGATAAAAGATTCTAGCCTGTCACTCTAGAAACATCAATTTTATGCCCATCAAATCTTATCTCCCTATCTGATTGCACTCCGCTTTNTTGTACTAGACATGTAACCTCGAAGTTCTAAGGGTCTATTTTATTTAAGTCAAAGGAAAGTCTAAATATTTTCACAAATAATTCATAATTAGTATAAGCTTTCAAATGTTTAAAAGTTAAATGTGGTATTGTGAAAAATAGGAGCATAATTATTCTTTACTTCTTTCGATTGTGTAAAGAATATTTACAATACTAAAGTTGGTTTCGGCATGTATAGTAGAGTTGGGTAGGTTCTAGCCTCTCACTTATAGATTACCCATTATGCCCCCTCTATAGAACCTACCAGTGACCCTTAGTTCCAATCTCTACACAAAATTGATAAAAGATTCTAGTCTGTCACTTTAGAAACATCAATTTTATGCCCATCAAATCTTATCTCCCTATCTAATTGCACTCCGCTTCGGACAATTTCCGCTGCTCTTTCCAAGGTAAAATGTGATACTTACAAGTTAAGAAATCTTAACCCTTTCATAAATTTTAATAATATAAGTGGTCAATTTGTAAAGTAAATCTTAGATGTACAATTTGGCATGTTTATTTTGCGATTTCACCATGAATTTTTCATAAATTGTGTGGAGACCAAAATTTGCAAAAATATTTTGATTAAGCGGAGAAAAGTCAATGGATTTAAGCTTCGTTTGTTTGAAAAAGCTTGTAGGAAGCCTTTTCGCTTAGTTTTAAAATTTGTTAGAATTTTTCTTCAAATTATTAGATGGCTCCTAAGATGAAGTAAGGAAAAGGAAAGAAAACTTTTGACAATACCAAATTTGTCAATATAAAAGCACAAATTTGTTACAATGAGTTTTCATTGTCGAGAAAGTTTATTATACAACGAAGCATCTACAGACCCGGTGGAGCTATTGAAAATGTTAATGTGGCGTGGCACTATGATAGTTTCTGTTATTTTATTATTATTATAGTCATCGTTGTCGTACAAGAGTTTTATGCAAACTTACTTGAAGCAAATGATGATGAGGTCTTTTTTCAGGGAAGAGCAGTGGAGTTCACAGCTCTGCGGATCAATGTAGTATATGGTCTGCCACCTGCTACTGACTGTTTCTATTCATAGTACACTCCATCACCTCAAAGGCCTAACATTATTTTATTTCTGCTCTCCTCCTCCTTCAAATCATTTAAGTGATGAAATAAGAGAAAAAGTCATAGTAAACTATTGCATTCAAGAGATGAAACCTATAAATGTTGGCTCTCTTATTTATGAGACTATTAGTTCTTCTGCTGGAGCTAATACTACTTCACGCCTTAGATTTTCATCCTTGATATTTACTATTTGTAGAGACTCTGGAGTAAATTTTAAACCTTGGGAGGAGCAGATGAAGCCACTTAAACCCATTGGGAAGGCCAATGTACATGTGTACAGACAACCTAGAGATAGAGCTCATGATGCACCTTCCACTACTATTTCTAGGTCTTCTGCTTCCAGACCTTCTACTTCCACTGCTACTGAGCCTCCATCTGCTTTCTTGAATGTGTTGAGTGAGAGATATTCGGAACACTAGAATAATATGTTTTTAATGGAGTGTCGTATGGAAGATATGGAAAATAAATTTGATCACATGGCATATTATGTTTGGATAAAAAGTTATTATGATGCTGATTATGACAAGGAATTAGTGAACTTCATGAAGGGAAACCAGTCAGTTGAGTTTCCTACTTGCCTTCGATTTACTCCTTATGTAGGCCCGAAATCTATGGATGAAGATATATCATTTGATTTAGATGGTGATGATGTTCTTGAAGCAGATTACTAGGCNATCGAGCATGTCCTAAAAAACTCCTAATTTCCCTTACATTTATTGGATAAGGTAAATTAACAATCACTTGAACTTTAGCAGGATCTACTTCCATACCATTTTCTGATATTTGAAGACCAAATACAATTTCTCCTGCTACCATAAATTGGCATTTTTCTCTGTTAAGGACTAAATTTGTTTCTTCACAGGTCTTAAGAACATTAGATAATTGTTCTAAACATGAGTTAAATGAAGTTCCAGACACTGAAAAGTCATCCATAAAAACATCAATCCCTTTTTCAATTAAATCATAAAAAGTTGTCATCATACATCTTTGAAACGTAGCAGAGGGACATAAACCAAAGGGCATTCTTCTAAAAGCAAAAGTACCATAAGGACTGGTAAATGTTGTTTTCTCTTGATCCTCAGGAGATATTTAAATTTGTCATCATACATCTTTGATTTGATCTAGAAAGGGTAGTGGAAAATGATCTTTCCTAGTGGCAAGATTTAATTTTCTATAGTAAATGTATATTCACCACCCTGTAACTTATCTAGTAGTTATTAACTCATTATGCTCATTCACAGTCACAGTTACTCCTCCTTTCTTAAGAATATTGTGAATTGGACTAATTCATGCACTATCTGAACTAGGGTATATAATTCCAAAATCTAACCACTTTAAAATTTCTTTCTTAACAACCTCTTTCATAAAAGGATTTAATCTCCTTTATGGATCAGCCCTGGGTTTGCAGTTTTCTTCAAGATTAACTCTATGCATACAAATTGAATGACTGATTCCTTTAATATCAGCAATTGTTCATCCGAAGGCATTTTTGTGTTTTTCAAAAAGATGTTGGTGAGAAAAGATTATTGCAATTAAATGAGCTTGAAGAGATACAAAATGAATCTTATGAGAGTGCTAAGATTTACAAAGAAAAGATGAAGATGTGGTCTGATCAAAGGATTCTTACTAAAAATTTTTAGCCAGGGAAACAAGTTTTTCTTTACAATGCAAGGTTGAGGTTATTTCCAGGCTTAAGTCTAGGTGGATGGGCCCATTTGTTGTGATAAAAGTTTATCCTTATAGCGCTATGGATATAAAAGATCCTAAAACTAAGAAAGTATTTAAAGTGAATGGTCATAAACTGGAACCTTATTTATTAGGGGATTAACATAAATTTAACAATCAAATGATGTTGGGTCAACCAAAATAAGGACTGGTTACATCGGGCTGATGACTTTAAACCAAGTGCTTTGTTGGAGGAAACCCATAGTTATCATTATGTTTTGCTCTGAATGTTGTTTGTGTAAGATTAAGTAAATTTAGGGTAGTATTTTTTGAGGTTATTAAGTGTTAGTAATGATTTTAAGACTTTATTTAGTGATCCAGACATGCTAAAATAAGAACTTCAACGTTAATTTGACTGGTGAAAAATTCAGTACTGGCGCTTAAGCGCCACTTTTTGGCACTTAAGTGCCAATGTTTGACACTTAAGCGCTCAAGGTAAAAATGATGTGCAAAATTTAGATTCTAGAAGATTTAACTACTAATGGATTGTTTAAAACATGCCAAGGCAGTTTTAAGACGTGTTTAGAAGTTACTAAAGGGAATGAAGCCTATAAATAGAAGGGTTTAGTGAACAAATTTCACCCCAAATCATTTTTACCCCTTAATTTTAAGAGAGAAAAGATGAATATGTGGCATGATCAAAGGATTCTTACTAAAAATTTTCAGCTAGGGCAACAAGTTTTACTTTATAATGCAAGGTTAAGGTTATTTCCAGGCAAACTTAGGCCCATTTGTTGTGATAAAAGTTTATCCTTATAGAGCTATAGATATTAAAGATCCTAAAACTAAGATAGGGTTTAAAGTGAATGGTCATAAAATAAAATCTTATTTATTTGGGGATCAACATAACTTTAACAATCAAATGTTGTTGGGTCAACCAAAATAAGCACTGGTTACATCGGGCTGATGACTTTAAACCAAGTGCTTTGTGGGAGGAAACCCATAGTTATCATTATGTTTTGCTTTGATTGTTATTTTTGTATATCACTCTCTCTCTCCCTTTATCATGCTCCCCTTCTCACTCTTCTCTCTCTCTCTCTCTCAATCTCCTCACCTTTTCTCTCCCCCTAACATCTCTATTTCTATCTTTACTTATGTCTCCCTTTCATTTTCTATCGTTATCCTTCTTTTCTCACTCTCTCAATCTTTTTGCATCTCTCCCTCCCACTTACATTCTACCTCACTCTACCTCCCTTTTTTTTTATATCCCTCCCCCTTTATTGCACTTTCTCCCTCACAATCACTCTCCTTATGCATACAAATTGAATGATTGGTTCCTTTAATATCAACAATTGTCCATCCGAAGGCATTTTTGTGTTTTTCAAAAAGATGTTGCTGAGAAAAGATAATTGCAATTAAATGAGCTTGAAGAGATACATAATGAATCTTATGAGAATGCTAAGATTTACAAAGAAAAGATGAAGATGTGGTCTGATCAAAGGATTCTTAATAAGAATTTTCAGCTAGGGTAACAAATTTTGCTTTATAATGCAAGGTAAAGGTTATTTCCAGGCAAACTTAAGTCTAGGTGGATGAGCCCATTTGTTGTGATAAAAGTTTATCCTTATAGAGCTATGGATATTAAAGATCCTAAAACTAAGAAAGCGTTTAAAGTGAATGGTCATAAACTGAAACCTTATTTAGTAGGGGATCAACATACATTTAATAATCAAATGATGTTGGGTCAACCAAAATAAGCACTGGTTACATCTGGCTAACGACTTTAAACCAAGTGCTTTGTGGGAGAAAACCAATAGTTATTATTATGTTTTGCTTTGATTGTTTTTTGTGTAAGATTAAGAAAATTTAGGGTAGTTTTTTTTCAGGTTATTAAGTGTTAGTAATGATTTGAAGACTTTATTTAGTGATCCAGACATGCTAAAATAAGAATTTGGACGTTAATTTGACTAGTGAAAAATTCAGTACTGGTGCTTAAGCGCCACTTTTTGGAGCTTAAGTGCTAATGTTCGGCACTTAAGTGCTCAAGGTAAAAATGATGTGCAAAATTTAGATTCCATAAGATTTAACTACATGTTGGTTGTTTAAAATGTGTCAAGGCAGTTTTAGGACGTGTTTAGAAGTTACTAAAGGGATTGAAGCCTATAAATAGAAGGGTTTAGTGAAGAAATTTCACCCCAAATCATTTTTACCCCTAAATTTTAAGAGAGAGAGAGAGAGAATTTAAGAAGATGTACTCATGGGAGATAGATTTGAAGAAGAAGGAAGAGTCCATGATGAAGAGATTCATTAGTCAAAGCACACACGAGATGTATAACTGTTTCTTAGCTGTTAGTATTGAAGGAATATCAGAGAAGATCAACAAACATAAGAATGTCATGGCTTTACTAGAGATAAAGGTAATTGTGATTCATGCACATCTAGAGCATATTGGATGGCAATTGAAAATGCAATTTAGCCACGCTGGTTATATAGAGGAAGCAAATAAGGAGATGTATCTTAAACAAAGATGGATAGAAGAAGATAGTATCAGAGCACGTCACCACCGTCCGTTTTATTAACTTTATATTCCAATTGTCGAAGGTGAGACTAATGAAAGACCAAAGTTAATCACAACAAAGGAATAATGGAATTAAGTTCTATGTTAGATTTTGTTTGTTAGAAGTCATTGTTTAAAGTGTTAAGAGTTAAACACTAATTTTGGAGTTTTATGTTAGTTTGTTTAGTGTTTGTATTTAGAAGGATTTTCTCATCTGAGACTATTTGGAGTGAGAACTAAGACTTATATTTATATGCACTTGTTTTTGAATGAATGTACATGTTTGTTTGTGTGAAAACTTAGTGTTATTTTAGCGTCGAATCGAATTAGTTATAGTGGATAATTTGGAGAAAAGGAGAGTTAAGAGAGGGGCAAATAGCTATTTAGGTGTTATAAGACCATTTAGGGGTGGTATACTTAGGCTAATTGTGCATTTAACTTAAGTTTAAAAATAACAAAAATCGTGCACTGGCGCCTAAGCGCCACAGTCTCGCGTTTAAGCGCGATGTAACCTGAGAGGCAGGTGCTTAGGCGCCACGTATCTGCTCTTAAGCGCTGGTTCATGAAAACTGGTTCAAAAATGGTTAAAAGTGAAAAATAGCCCCATAAATCGCCATTTTCACTCTCGCTCATGTTTTGGAAGTCTAGTGCAAGCCATTTCGTGGAGATTTCTTGGTGGACATAAGGAAAATTGCTAGATTTTGGATTTCTTGAGGTAAGAGCCTCACTTCTATATAATAATTTTGGATTTTACCATGTATTTTTAGTACATTTGAAAGAACCCAAAAAATCACTATTCATGATGAAAAATGAGAAAAAATCTATGGAATTTGCATAGAAAGTGTAATTTGTTCTTATAGGAGTTGAGTTTAGTGGATTAGACTTGATTATTGAAGTTATTGTGAAATTTTATGAAATTTGTAGAATGACACCAAGAATGAAGAGGAGCAAAGGAAAAAGCCACTTTGATTTGAGCAAATTTGTGAGTTTGAAAGCTCAAGATAGGTACAGTGATTCTCTGCAATCATGAAAACTTATTCAGGAGTTTTGTTTCAAAAGTCCAAGCGGATCCATAGAAGATCTGATCGTTCACCAATAATGAGAATGATTCTGCTACCTTTCTGTTGTGGCTATTATTTCTGTAGTTAGGGAGTTCTATGCTAACCTACCCGAGGCTGAAGACGATCGAGTCATGGTTAGAGGAAAATTGGCGTCTTTTTCACCGGAGTTAATCAATATGTTTTATTATCTACTACCTAATACTTTGTGTTTTTATGCAAACTATAGTCCTACTAAGATGGAGCTAGATGAGATTATTTCCTATTTGACTATTGGAAGAGTGCTCTAGAAAATTATTAATGAAAGTGGAGTCAATTTTTCCACCCCCAAGTTGAGTGCACGTTTGAAGGCATGACACTATTTTATTTTAGCTCGCCTATTATCTACAAATCAACTCAGCAAAGTTTCTAGAAAGAGAGAAAAATTGAACTATTTTATTCAGGAAGGCAAACTCATCAACATTTTAGTTTTGATCTATTACACTATCATCAATTCTGCCACTGTCGTTACTACTGCAGGTCTGGGATTTGCCTCCTTGATCTTTTCTTTATGTGAGCAGGCTGAAGTGAGATATGATAGCTGGGAGGAAGTACTGTTGTCTGTAAAGCCGTTAACAAGTGTTAATGTAAAATCATATTCGGAGCATTCTATTTTTGGCTAGAGAGGAGGATTTTTTAGGAGTTATGGAATGGCAACGTTTGCTACTTCTACCTCTGCTGCTTCTACATCTATATCATCTACCTCACGAGCTTCAACTTCTAGAGGTGAGTCTATAGAAACTCAAAGTCAACTATTACAGAGGATGATGGGTAATATCAATTATACCACGGATAATGTAAGAAATTTAGAAAGCTTTGCTGATCATATTGATGGGTATAATAAAAGAAAAAGTGGTTATGAAGAGAATTTTCATTCATCTCTCGAAAACCTCATTAGGGGTAACCCAAGAGTGGAATTTCCTCCATATCCTAGATACCCTGATTATGTGTCTACAAATGTATGGAATAGCGGTGATTCTGAGGATGATCAGAAGGAGGACTGAGTTATTTTATTTTTAATGTTTGTAATATGTGTTAGACTATGTGGTTTGGACTTGCTACATTTGCATTTGTGAACCTGTTTGGACTCTGTGATGTGTGAGACTTTTATTTTGTTTAATTGTGTTTTGATGTTGTGTTTTGTTGGTTTTTTTCTTTAAATTCTAGGGTAGCAATTGTTGATGTGTGTTTATTATTTTGTTAGTTAGTTAAGGGTTGAACTTATTTCTATGTCTTGTGAAAAGTTAAAAATCTTGCTAACTTTACTTTTAAATTTTAAACTTAGAAAATTGTAACCCTGTATCTTTCATTTATCTTGCTAGTACGTTTGTTTGTATGTTGAGACTGGAAATCAAAGTTAGTGTGTTAATTTATTTTTATGTTTGTACCCACTGCTTAGAAGTCTATTGAATCTTTATGTTGAATTGAAATGAAAATAATAGAAAATTGATCAAAAATTAATTTTACTCCTATTTTTAGTGTTACGCTTGCGTAATTAGGGTATAAAAATTCTTGTAAGTATGTTATTTCAAATTTTCATTCTTGCTTATTTATATTTGCTGCTAAAATTTTTAATCTTATTAAAAATTTAAGTTTGGGGGGGATGAAAAATATTTTTAAAACTTGATTTTTATTTTTTCTCAAATGTGCTACAAGTGAATTTGATTTGAAAAGAAAAATGATCATGCATAAGAAGTTATATTAGGGAAGTAAAATTTGATTATAGAAATGAGTAGGAAAATTTAATTAAAATTTTGAGTAATGAAGATAAACTTTTAGTTAAAAATTTTAGTGTAGAAAATGTTAAATATAGTGTAACAATCTTTAGTTAAAAAAATTGTATTTTTCAAAATTTTAGAAATCTAGACTTTGTTTTCAACACTTAAATTTCTTTTATTAAAAATAATTTTCAAAACTTTTATTATATTTTTAAGTAAAAGATTTATATCAGGACTTTGCTTTAGGAAAGGAGAGTGGAATTCAATGCCATTAAAAGTCTATCTAGATAAAGTCCTTGCTTGAAAAAGGGAAGTAAAAAGAAATTAAAAAGAGAAGAAAGAAAAAGAAAAGAAAAAAAAAAGAAAAAGAAAAAGAAAAGAAAAAAAGTAAGGGAGGAGAAGCTTGAGGATTATTGAATGATAAAAAATTGGTTCCACTTTTGAACTTTTTAAAGTATAAGACTTTAGAAACACTTAAGCTTAGGGATATAATATGATAAGTACAATTATTTTAAGCAAAAAATTTTAAGTAGAGATAATAAAAGGACTAAATTCTAAATTTAGAAAATCTACAATATTTTTGAATTAGATAGGAACTCATATTTTCATATTTCTTAACATTAAAATTTTCTAAACATTAAGTTGGTCTCATTTACTAAATATATTTTTTAAATTGGACTATTATATTTCAAAATTTTAGTAACTACTAAAGGAACTCATATACATATCATACTTATTTGGTTTTTAAAGATTGAAGGGTCACTTGAGGACAAGTAACATTTTAAGTATGAGGGATTTTGATACACCTAAAATATATAGAGTTTTTAGACATATTTTTATACTTATTTTTGAGATATTGCGCTTCAATGGAAGGTATTTGTGCATTTTTCTTTTAGGTACAAGTAAAATGGTGAAAAATGCTAAAACGAGTGAAAAATGATCAAAATTGAAACAAAAAGGTGAAAATTGTGCTAAAGTGTTTTGGCGCCTAAGTGTTAAATTTTGCGCTTAAGCGCCAGTGAAACAGCGAAGTCCACGCCTAAGCGCCAGAGGCCACACGCTTAAGCGCCAAAGGCAGTTATGTGACAGTTTACTTCATTTTAATTAATTTTGAAGGGACATTTGAGGCACCTATTGGCTAAATAGGGTGGTTATGACTCACTAAAAACAAAAATATTATAAAAAGACTTATGAAAGGAGACATCCTTTGGAGAATACATCAAATTGGGACACATTTTGAAGAGTTATCAAGGCACCTCTAGGACATTTATAAATAAAGGAAGTTAAGACTTTTTGAAGTGTGCTTGAAAGTTTTGAAAAGTGCCGGAAAGGGAGAGAATTTTGGAGAGATTTTCAAGCAATGATTTCTACTATTAAACTAAAGTGTGGTTCTATTTTTTCCATGGATTCTGAGTAGTTTTCTTTATATTTATCCTCAAAATGATAAGTAATTAAAAGTATTGGATGGAAATTGTGGAGAGTATTGATCTTTAAAGTTGGAAGAAGTTGTGATGATTTAAATCCATGTAATTTATTTACTTCTTAGTTTGTCCTATACAGATGTTAAAATTTTTTGTTAGGACATGTAGGAACCGGTTAATATTGTCTCAATCAACAATTAAAAAAATTCACATGAGGTTGTATGAATGAGAATGTAATTCATATGATTGGGTGCAAATAAATAGGGAAATAATCTTCGAAGGGCGTAGAGTTAGAGAAATTTAAAGTGACAGGTTAAAGCCCCAAACTTGGTTTATTATGTTAGGTTCTAATAAGAGATGTTAGGCCCTAGGTAGAGGGAATCGAGGAAACACTAGAGTGATAGTTGGTATCTTCCCTGCCTAACCGGTCTTCAGAACTATTCAAACTTTAAATTAGTCAATGTTCTTTTTAGCATCTCTAGTAAGGGTAAAGAATTTTATTGCTCCTATTTGGCACAACATAATTTACATACTTCCACAACAAAATTCCTATACTTATTACTGATTCAAGATAAAGAGAAATATATTTTCATATCAAGCGCTTTTTTTTTACATAAACTCAAAATATCTTTAGAAGTTTTATTGTTTTGTCAAAATATCAAAAATACCAAAAGGAATTGAATTTAACTTATTGAGAAAATATTTATAGTTTAAGTAATTGTCTTTTTAAAAATAGAAAGATTGTGCATATTGTGTATTTTCCTTGTGGGTTCGATATTCATGTCTTAATTGAAAAGTCATATACTACTTGATAATGATATGTATACTTGCGTAGTATCCCAATATATATAAATTCTTATTTTTGCTAGGATCAACTTTTTGGTTATGTTGCTAAGTAAGATTACATAAGTGGAAAAGATCATTAAAGTCATTGTTATACTGTTGCATATAAGCAGTTTCGGGATCAGGTGCCTAGGTGCTAGACCCTTATGCGAGTAGGCTACAGTCGCTCACGTAGACAACCCGAGAGGTTAGCGCCTGAGTGCTTAAGTGGCCATTCAATCCTAGCAGACAGATAGCTTGATGCCTAAGCTCCAACAACTATTTTGAGTAGTTGTTGTAGTTCAAGTGTCATTTCATGGGGAATTCGTGTACTAAAGTTAGGAATCATTTAGGCTAGGTAGGAGAGCCTATAAATTTCAATGTATTTCTACTTTGTAAGGATTGGTGCTGGAGGGAAGATAAATTGATATCTTAAATGATTAATGAGGATGGATTGATGAGAGTTTATCATTTTAAGGGCTAGCTTGTTGTAGAATCCTTCTTCTTCTTCTTCTTCTTCTAGTGTAGAGGATATGGGGAGCTTTCCGTGGCAGCAACCCTGGTTCTCGTGGAGTCTTAGTTAAGTGTTTTCAGTTCATTGTAATAGACATGAAAATAGGACTTCTTTGTATTTACTTTTGTATTTCATTTATAAACATTTGGATAGTGGATTTATCTTGTCTTAATGAATATGTGTGGTGTATTTCTCATGCTCTTTGAGTAGATTTATTTACTTTATCTTGTGACGATTAAGTTGGATGTATAGGACTTGAAAGTGCTTTTAAATTTCTTTCGATTCTTGAATGTGATGATTAATCTTGAGATGTTCATTTAATTTCATTCTGGCCAAGTGAAATGCTAAATTTTTTTATGAACTATATTGACTCGGGACAACTATTATAGAATCAACTAGGTTAGTCACATTGAACTGTGGGGTGTAGGTTTAAATCCTTTGTTGGGAGATGCAAATGTTAGCAATATATGCTTTAAAGAGTTATTTACAATATTTAAGGAATTAAAGTCATTTAAACTCTCTTATTTATGCACTCAGAAGAGGGTAAGGAAGTGTGTTGCAATTGTTTGTCACTACCTAAAATTTTATATTGCACTTTACATTTTCTATACTTCACTTACATCATGATAAAGAAGGGTATTTTTAGAACTTGATATTCATCAATTGAAACCTTGTTAAGTAGGATTTCAAAAAAATTTACACTTTAAAATTTCTTTTAATAGTTTGGGTTTACTTCGTAGGATTCTAACACAAACTAAATTCCAAACTAGGAACAAAATAAGCTATAACTTTTTTAAGTTTATTTCTCTTACTCCTTTGGGATTAATATTCCAGACTCTAAAATCTAATATTATTGATTCAACACGTGCACTTGTTTGAGCCCCCAGTGTTTGCTTGCATCTAGAAGTTGTATCAAGTCTTTTACACCTTTGTCATGGAGCGATAGAGTAGTTAACTTAAGAAAATTTTAGTTGAACTTCGAGGGCTTAGAAGTAGAAAACCCGTAGTTTTAATTATTTGTATTTATTTAGTTTTAGTATTTTTTTAAAATGAAGAAATAAAAAATAATTTTGTTTTATGTTGTGTTAACCTTTTAATGATCTTTATTTTGTATATGCATAGTTCAGGACCTGCGGGACTTGAACCATACGATTCTAAGCTAGAAAGAAGTATTAAAAAAATTCTAAAATAAAAGAGACTTGAACAACCCATAAGATAGATGGGTAACAATCCAAAATATAACATAGGAACTTAAGAAGCAACCCATAAACATCCAAATGGACACGATAGATGAAATTCATTTAAGTATTCAAACCTGAAACTAAAAAATCTAACAAAAGCTAGCTATCATCCAAATGTTGTAGAATAACCAGTTTGGGGGAACCCTGTCTAATGATCCATACTTAACTTTAGTGAGTTTCTTAGAACTCTACACCATGTTTTACTATAATGGTATTTCCAATAATGTTGTTATGCAAAAGCTTTTCGCTTTCTCCTTGAGGGACAAAGCCAAATTGTGGTTAAACAAATTAACACATGGATCAATTACGATGTGGAATGATTAAGCCTAAAAATTGTTAACTAAATATTTTCCACCTTCAAAAAACAACTAAACTTAGGAAAGATATCACTTCATTTTGCTAGCATGAAGGCGAGTTGATTTATGAAGCTTAGGAAGTGCCCCCAATAAGCACTATCAGATTGGTTGATAATTTAGGCTTTTGCAATGAGTTGTTAGGATCGCTTAAATCTATCATTGATGTTATAGATGGTAGCTCATTTGCATCAAACCAATTTGATGATGCATATTATCTTATTCAAGAGATGTATACCAATAATTTTAAGTGGCCTTCTGAGATAGTGAATCCCAAAATTTTATCAAGTGTACATGTCACAGATGTGCTTTCAATTTTAACTTCTTAGGTAGCTCCTATATCTTAGAAGCTACATTTGTTTGGGATGAGTCAATCTTAAGGACCACAAGATTGAGGAAAATTCAATCAAAGAACTGGTTTATCTAATACTTCATCTTTTGAGACTTTAAATGTAATCAACAATAGAAAGAATAACCCTTATTCTAATTATTACAATCCTAGTTGGAAGAATCACTCAAAATTTTGTTGAACAAACAATTAAGGTACAGAAAACCAATAATGGGTGAGTAATTGACCTAATCCTTTTTTTGAATTGGAACAATCAAGATAGTTCTAACATGATACCATCTTATTCTCCTAGTTTTAATGCAAACCAACCATTCAAGGGAAAGAAATTATCTTGGGAGGAACTTATTTTATAAAAGGGAAATCACGTACAAAGCCAAGACACAACTATTAGGAACATAGAGAACAATTCGGACAAATTGCAAACTCACTTAATAGTCAACCCAAGAAACTCTTTCAAATAACACTGAGGTTAACCTTATAGAAAATAATAGTGAGCACATGAAAGCTTTCAAGTTGATGAGTGGAAGAGAGTTGAGTTAAGTGGTCCATAAAAATTGATAGGTGGAGAAAGTGATTGTGGAACTTGAAAGACTTATGGAAGACCTTTGCAAGGATTTAGGAAAACTAGTTTGAGCCTATATGAATAACTTAGAAAGACCAACTCCAACATTTCCTCAAAGAATTTAGAAAAAAAAAGCTGGATTAATAATTTTCATGATTCTTGAATATTTTAATGAATTTGAGGATCAACATTCCTTTCGTTGAAGCATCAGAACAATTTTCTAGCTATGTAAATTTCATGAAGGAGATTCTTGATAAGAAGAAGAAGTTTGAAGATTATGAGACGGTAGCACTCTGTGATGAGTGCAGTGCTATCATTCAGAATAAGCTTCCTCAAAAGCTTATGAATTCATTGAGTTTTACTATTCAATGTTGAATTGGAGAGAAGTTCTACGGAAAGGCTTTATGTGATTTGGATGTCAATATTAACATTATTTTATTGTCCATTTCCAAGAAGTTAGGATTAAGAGTGGTGTATCAAACCACTATAAGCCTTTAATTTGTGGATCGATTGATCATTTATCTAAGAGTAGTTACGAAGGATGTCCTAGTGAAGGCAGATAGTTTTATCATCCCTATTGATTTCATTGTATTAGATATGGAGGAAGATAAGGATATTCTCATTATATTAGGTTGACCTTTGGTAGAGTAATGATTGATGTGTAGAAAGGTGAATAGATAATGAGAGTGATGATACGGAGGTAACTTTTAATGTGTTAAAATATATAAAGCTTCTTTCTTATCACAATAACGTTCAAACTATAGAATGGTTTAGATTGACTATTTACTTAATTGCCACTTTCAGGAGAGTTATGAAATTAACTCAGTGAAGCATGATTTTAGTGAAGAAGATTCTTCAGACGTAAGGACAAATCAAATCTTTTGGTAGAAAATAAATCAAAAATAGCTAGAGATAAGTCTGAGATACTTGATACTACTTACTATGAAAGTGCTTCCCAAATGTTTAAAGTATGCTTACTTGGGGAAGTCATCTACAATGTCGGTTATTATATCCTCAGAATTAGGTATCTCATGAGAGGAAAAAATGATGAACAATTTGAGGAAGTTCAAGAAAGCTTTTTGATGGACCCTAGTGGACATATAGAGGAATAGTCCTTCAATAAGCAACATAGGATCCTAAAAGTGTAAGATTATAAACAATGGGTAGACTATCTCATAAATCTACCCATGTTAGATCAATTATTAGATAGGCTAGCTAGGAACCCATATTTTTCCTTTTTGGATGGGCATTTACGGTACAATTAGATTCCTATTACTTCTAATGATCAAGTAAAGACTACATTCATTAGTTCATATAGGATTTTTTTTCTTTTAGGAGAAGTCCTTTAGGTTATGTAATCTAATCACAATGTTTCATTGGTCCATGATGTCTATCTTCTATGAATTGATTGAGAAGGGTACAAAATAATTTACGGACATTTTCTCAGTGCTTAACCCTTTTCTTGATTCTAGTTTAANCTAAAAACCATAATAAACACTTAACTCACTCATAAGGGTAACCCATCCACAAATAGACTCAACTCAAACAGAAGGGAGAAAACAAAACATTGTATATATATATATATATATATTACAAACAACCCCTTAGCAAAACTATACATCTGAACACCCAAAAGCAAAAGGAGACACAATCTCAGCCATAGGACATGACTGTTCGTGTCCACAACCACAATCCCAGAAATCATTTTTGAACTCTGAGGTAAGGAATTTGAAGCTTGTCTCCCTGAGTTAGTAAGTGTAGAGAGGGGGAGAGGGTTGTGGACACCTCAGGATGATCAGCATTAGCACCTTCCATAGCTAGGAGATTTGCAGGTCTATTAGCTTCTCTACACACAAATGTAAAATGAAACTTTCTTTCAGTGCTGAGCTTTTTAATTCTGTGGATCCATTGATTGATATGCCAAGAGGAAGATATATATATACATATATATATATATAACTTTGATTTTGAAATTTGTATCTTGATTTTGATAAATGAGACTAGATGGATCTCATAGATTTAATAATTTAGATAGTTGATCACAATAGCATAAGTAATACACAACCCTGAGAGATAAGCATATCACTTGTTAGTAGGCTCAACCATTTAAACTAACAAATTTATGACTCTTATTTGGTCTCCAAAATTTGTGACCAACAATTTCTCTATCTAATATAAAGATTAGTTAAAGTTTATATTAAATGGGTTCCTAATTCTCTATAGAGGCAAGCCCTCATAGCTAATTACATTATAACCAACCAAAGTCACTTGAGAAAACTCTCGTTTAAGATTAGGGGTTCAAAGTTAAGTTTCCACAGTTGGTCATAGGAAAATCAAGTGGGAATGGTTCAAATAAAAACAATTATTTGGGAAACCAAATAAGTGAAAGGCAGGGGATTTTACAAAAGTTTAGGGAAGCCCAATGACCTCCTTAACTATCCTACTAGTATCTTATTGCACGCAAGTTTATTATGTTCGTAGATGCTTCAAGATCTGCTAGTACTTTGGAGAGTTTGAATCTATCAATGTTGAATTAAATGAATAATTTATAGTTTTGTTTTGTCTTTCAGAGTAATAAGTCTTCACCTGTAAAGGTTACACCAGATTGTTACTTTAACGAACAAACCTCATCTAAGGAAGTGCTAGCCAATTACGATAAGAAAATTTATAGATCACGTAAGGCTTTTACCCATGCTTCTCTCATCTCTTTTGACAGGTTCAGAGAATCATAAATACTTAGATTGGTAGGCAACGTTTGAAGAAGAGCTATACATTATATTTCAGTTTTTTATTCATCCTCTTAGCTTCCTACCAATCAAATGCTTCTTCTATTGGTGGGATTGTCTCTTCATGAATATCTCTTTGTTTTCCCTTAATTTTTGAAGCTACTCTTAGAGGCAATGCTTCACCACTTTGTAAATTTACTTCTATTATTTCTTCTAACATTTGAGTTAGACTAAGAGATGTCTGTTCTAGAACTATGGCTGATTCTTCTAGCATTTCTTTTAAGTCCAAGAGTTCCAAGACAACTTCAATTGGTTTCCCTCAGAATTTGGAGATGGGTTCCTTGCTTTCTCAGCTCTCATAGCCCATGTTCTTAGTGTCTTCCTTACTCATATTGATGAGTGCATTGTGATTTTGTATGATTTGAGGATTGTCCTAGGAATCAAAATTTTAGTTAGATTCTTTGTCTGTTACATTACAATTAGAGATAGATAAAACGTAACCAAAATCATAACTCTTTGCATTATAAGATTTTGAAGGAACATAGAGATAATCATATAGAATCAGTGGTTTGATAAATTTCTCTCCCAAATCGGAAACAACCAATCGAGAATAAGTAGCCCCTACTTTAATCTTCATATTATTAGTATTCAGTTTTTGGTCAATCTTCTACTTCATCTCTTATTGTTGCTTCTCCAGCATGATTGATAATATTGGCTTGATAAGATTCAGGTTGTGAATAGAGGCTTGTTGTACTCCTTCCATCATCTGCTACATAAGGATCAATTGGAAGAATTGGATCAACTGAAATCATGTCAAAGGAACCTTTCTTATGTTCTTTCAGGTATTCTTTCAAAATTGTTATGCTCCCCTTCTTGAAGTTCCTCTCAAGATAGTCTTTAAAGCTAAAGTAAACTTCTATGGTATACTCAATAAACCTTTGGTATGGGTTGTACTTGGGGTGATCTTTCTTTACAACTTTTTCTTGTGTCACTTGCTCAAATAACTAGAATTCCATCTTCTTAATTAGATTTAGAAATATCTTCAGTACCACCTCATTCTAGAAAGAGTATACTATATTCAATCGATTAATCTTGGATGGGTTCTGCCTCCTATCAATTTGATAAGGTCCCTGCTGGTATGGCTACCAATTATACCTTTTTTTGTACTGTTAAGGATATTGGTAAGTCTATCAAGGCTGCCAGCCTGAATCTACATCAATAACTTTCCTTTATCTACTGCTGCCACTATTTTGGACTTCTATTCAAATCCATTAGCCAGCTTCGACTTCTCAACTTTTTCTGGAAATCAGAGTTGTTTGGCATCTTCTTGCAAACTCACAGCTTTATCGAGTAACTTCTCAAATGTTTCAATTATGAATCTTTTAAGAAAGAAAGCTACTGGATCGTGGATGACCTTGAGAAAAATCTTAATCACATGTTGTTTCTAAGCTTGCATTTCATGCTAAGATTTCTCGAATGCTGTATCAGTTGGCTTATGGTGCTGCTCCACACTTAATAGTAAACCGCTCTAACACAAGATTACCTACCATAATATGGTTCTGCTCCACTGAACCTCTTATTAAATATGTTTTCCAATTCTACAAATGTCTTTTTTTGAGCCATTGGATAGTTCTACATACCAATTGAAGGCAACTTCTCAGGACTTCTCATAAACTTTCAAAACAATAATGCCTCATTATCCCTTGCATTGCTGCAGCTTGCTTGACAGTGTACAACATATTTTTGGGGGATTTCGGTTCCATTGACGATCATAAATGTCAGAGAAATAAAACACTTGGGATATTTTATGGCATGAATCTTCTCAAGATAAGGTCTACCTTTTAGAACTAATGCCCCTCATTTTGAATGTGTCAGAGCTTCCTTCACCTGCTATTCAAGTATTTTCTTAGTATCCTTTTCTAACATCATGCTTTGCACTAAATCTTTTTTTTTTGTTCTTCTTCTTTACTGGAGAAGTGAACCCTTTTTAATCTGTGACATGGTTAATCCTTGGCTGTTTTTCTTCTGGAGATATTATCTTTGGTGACTGAGGTTTACTCTGTAGTGTTTTCATAGTGACCATCATCTCTTATAGCTTATTCTCCATTCAGTTGATCTATTAATCTCTTTGTTGGATTGGTCTATGAAACTCATTAGCAATTTTCTCCTCTGTGGGTGATTGAGCATCATGTGAAGTTTATGAGGCACAGGTTTTAAAATTGTTGATTTCTACAAACTCCTCTACCATCTAGTCTAACAAGTCATAATCTTCATCATCGATATCTTTCTCTTGTTCTTTAGACAACTATGTATTGTCAACCTTAAGCTTTTCCAATGCAACCTTAATTAACTTTCTTTTGACCCCCTTTAGGTCAGTTGGGGGTTTATGGTAAACATCTCCCAACATTTCAAGTCTTGGTATAATTGTGACAAATAGAGCATTGTACTAAAATAATATTTTAAGATAATATTCCTCGGGCTCATTAGAAAGTATCAGTCTGGCAACATTAGGTCTCCATGATTTCTCTTTTGATACTAATGCATTGACATGGGGTTTCTTATTGATGTCATTAGTATGGCAAGGAGGAATATGTCCCCTAGCATGCAAACTAAATATATTAATAAGTGACCTCTTGTCATTATCCATCATCAGGAGTTCTTAACATATAGTGGCAGGTGGTATTCTTGGTTTTAGACAAGATTTGAACGATATGTGTTCATCGAGCTTCGAGAAAGTGGTAATGGTATTGACAACATTGGTATAATTAATTATATGGTACTCGAGGTGGAGCTTGGGGGAAATGCAAGACTGTGGTGCCTCTTGATTTGTGAACCTGTATAGCAAACTTGTCTTAATTCAAAATCTCAACAATCATCTATGAAGTCGCAAGACATCCCCTTCATTAACCCGAAAATAGTACAATGTTCTTTCTTAGCCAATCTTTCAAAAACTTAGGGTTTGTTTGAGGCAGCTACATCTTATTGAATAATCTGCTGATAAGTTGATTAAAAAAAATATGTTGATAAGCTAGGTGTGGGGGCTATTACAAATTCTTATTTTTTTTTGGAAAAGCCAGGTTGTTGTTAGAAAGCTGCCACCTCACCTACATAGGTGCGGTGTGAAAACACTATTTTCAGCATTTTGAAAATGCATAAGCTGTCAAAACATAGTTCACCCAAACAGGTCATGTGTGTTTTCAAAAAGCCACCACACCAAAAAAGTTGCCCCAAATAGACCTTTAGTAAGCTAGATCAAGGTGTGTAGGTTTCTCCTTTTTCATACCTCGTCTCTAAAATGGTAGTGGCAATGCGACAATAATCCTATAAACACCTTCCTCTCCAGAAGTGATGTGTAGTAGTTGAAAGCTACTCCCTCTGAGGAGAGGTGATTTCCTAGGCAATGCTACTTCTTTCGAAAGAGGAGTTGTCATGGAAATAACAAACTTCATAGCTTGTGCCCTCTTGGCCTTTAAGATCTTATGGTTACAGTTTCTCTTTTGTGACCATGTAAGTGGTATAAACTTCAAACTCAGCCCAATCTCAAATACTGATGATTGAGGGGAAAAAGCATCAACTTAATCTTCCTCATACAAAATCTTGTTTCCCTTGGTTGACGGAGGGACGATAGGTGTTGTAATAGTGAATCTTGTGGTAGTAGTAGTGAAAACCATCTTCTTTGTGGGAATGAGAGAGTTGGCAGTAGCAGAATAATGAACATTTCAGTAGTTCCTCTCACCTTGGACTTCATAGGCATGAGGAACTCTTGCTTACCCTTCAAGTCAAACTCTATCTCAAGCTCTTCTACCCTTATGGTAGCTGTCTTTAGGACAACATATTGTGCCTTGCTTAGCATGACTTCAATCTTCTCAAAGCCAGTTCCAAATTTGATATTTGAGCCTTGTTATATTCATTAGGCAAGTTAAGCCATCAGATAAACAATAAAATCAGCTTTGACGATGACATCATTTCTGCCATCTGAAGATATTTGAACATAAGTGGTGTCCAATGCATCATAACTCCATCAAGAATACTGAAATTAACAAAATTTACTTGTAAACAGAGCATTTTTTTAAATTTATTCATATGGATTTCATTTTAATTTTATTTTATTTCTAAACTTTGCATTTTAATATTATGATTGGAGAGAAATTTTATTTTGTCATGACTTTTTTAGGATTTTTTTGTTTTAAACTTAGAGTAAGTTTTTGTTTGGAATTTTGATGATGGTATTTATTTATTTCAATGATTTTGAGTCTTATTTTGATTTTTATGACCTTTCTTTGTTTGGAAATTAAATGAATGATTAAAAGAGTAAAATTTGGTCTAACTTGATAGCAAAAGTCAAGCTCAAAAGGGGAATAAAATATAAATGAAGCATAGGACCCCGTCCAAGATTAGGGGGCCAACTTCACTTCAAACTTGCTTTGATAAACCTCACTATCTGCTCCAAACATACCACTCTACTGAGGATCCATCCAACACTTAACTCATTAGATTACATAACCCCTATATTTTATAATAGTTAAATAGATAGCTCAAGAATTCAGAAGATCCTGATTATACCTGCTCAAGAAAGAATTGAGTGAGATATGTCAATGGAAGAACAATGGTCTTGCCCATAAAGAATGTGGATATGATTCCAATGTATTAATACAAAACCTCTATATTAATAATGGAGAAAAGTATTATTCCCCAGCAGAGTCACCAGAATCTGTTAGCCCACTTTTTTAAAATAATTTATTTTAATGTACTTATTTAATATTGGTTATGAGAAATAGTATTTTAATTTTTGAAAATTTTGTATAGATAAATATTATTCATTTAATAGTTTAAATAGTTTCACACAATACAAAATATATTACATTGCCCCAAGAAGTGAGCATATCATTTGTTAATAGACCCGACCATTTAAACTAAGATATTTATTGCATTTGCTTAGTCTGTGAATTTTGTGGCCGACAATTGCCCTACCTAATATGAAGATTAAATAAGGTGTATATTATCTAGGTTCTTAATTCCCTATAAGAGTAAGCCCCAAGAGTTAATTACATCTTAAATGACATAAATCACAAAAGAAAACTTTTGATAATGAGCAAAGGTTTTATGTTCAAGAGTTCAAAGTTGTGTTTACATGATTGCTTATAACAAAAAATCAAGTAGGAATGGACTAAATGGAAACATTTATATTAGAGATCAAAGGAGTGGGAAGTAGGAGACATCACAGATCATGAGATACACCTCAATTGTTTTCTAAACTACCTTATTGTTTGAATTCACATTTTGGACATGATTGTTGACCTCACTTTTGGTTGAGGTTTTAATTTCCCTCTGTAGTTGCCTAAGGTCTAGCCATAGGACTTTTCTGTTGATTATTCTTAGAAAACTAGAAAGGAACACTCACCATTAGAAATTCTAAACTCCTCATTGCTCAACTTGAAGTTCCACAATTGGTCCTAGCCTGTAGCACTTAGTAGGTGGGATCAGTATGGAGGATCTCAAGGAGAGTTCCCATAGGACTGCTTGACCTTAGGGTTGACTCTAGGAATTAGTATTCAGTTAGTTCACTCACTTACACTTACTTTCACCCACAATCACTCACAAACCCTGAACCCAAATCGTTGACTTAGATCCTTTGGTATTTTGGGAGACTCATGTAGATGGTACCCTAAACCCACCAGCCCTATGTTAGGGTTTAGCTAAGACCAGTAGATAGAGGACCCAAATAGCGATTTCATTGGTCTGTGGCTCATATAAGGTGTTTGATACCCTAATTATACCAAAATGTCCAACTTCGCCTATTGTACCTAAATCCACCCAAATTACCTAAACACCCTTGAAACCCTAAATTTTGTCAAAATCCTCAAATTCACCCAAAATACTCGGATTGGTTCAAAAATCATTTTGAACCATTTGAAAATACCCAAATTGCCCAAAACCACGCAAACTACCAAAATGACCAAAATACCCCGAAATTTGCCAAAATTAAAAAAAAAAACCCTTGGCACCCCAAACTTTCCCAAAACATCCAAAATCACTTCAAATGTCTCCAAAGCCAATTTGAACCCTTAAACCCAATTTAGCGATTTGACCATTTGACCAAAACCCCCAAATTGCTTTTAAAGACCCAATTTCCTCAAATTCACCCGAAATGTCCATCAATTTGACCCCAATTCCCCTCAATTTCAATCCTAAATTCAAATTCGTATTTCACATGACCAATATAAACAAAATCTAAGCCTAATTGGCCCATGCGTTGAGCTCAATTTTGATGTAAGTCAAAACCCCCAATTTGGATCCTATGACCTAATCTTACCTAATTGAACCCCATAGCCTACTTTATTTGCCTTAATTTGAATCCTAAACTCTTTGTAACAATTCTTCACATCTAATTTGACTCTTAATTCCAGGCAAAGCCTCAAGTGCACTCAATTTTGATCCAAGTTCAAAAATCCCCAAATTGGCTATGTCCCCAAATTCCACCAAATTTAATACCCTACCCCCAAAATTGACACCCAATTTATGTTGAAAACTCTTCATGAAATTCCTATGGACCATTTCCAACCATCAATTTGGACTTAGCCCAACCTTAGCCCAACCTAGACCCAAGTCTAGTTCAACATGGCCAAATTGACCAAAATCCCAAAATCCTTCAAATTGAGCTTCCAATTGAACTCAAACTCACTTCAATTCTTCACTAAAAATCTTCATAACAATCATATACACAATGTTAATCAATAAATTAGGCTCAAATCCATGGCTAGCCTAACCCAAACCCAACCTTTGGCCATGTGGACCCAAATTGGACCCATGCACCAAAGTTAATCTAGCCATGTCAATTTGATTAAGGTAAGACATCTACAGCCAACTTTTGGATCCTAATGACCAAGCTAGACTCACTTATCCCACCCTAGATGATCCACGGACCAAAGGTCCCCTAAATCAACGGATTTGTTTCTTAAATTGCTTAAGCCAAAGATATCATTGCCAAAAACTATCACCAGCCCAAATAAATTGCTGTGACAGATTCCTCTGAGGTTCCTGAGCCACCTAAGCACCTCCCTTTCTATGGTCAGCCACCCTAGTCACCGGAGAAGCCAAAACAGAGAGCCCCAATCCAAAATTTAAACCCAAATGCAACTATCTAATCTGGTCAACTCCAATTGGATTTAGCACTTCAAAACCCTCCATCTAAGCACCATTTTGCACTCGTCAATTGGCCATGACAGCCACTCTAGGCCATTTTATATAAACCTCACCTCTATGGAAAAGAATAGAGAGCTAAAATTTGCTTAAGGAAACTCTGTCAAATTTCTCTCCGAGACTTCCTAAGACCTCCTTAGTTCATGACCACCATTTTCCGTCATTGATCCCCACTATGGAAGCTGAATTTGATCTCAAATTTCTACTAAAACCAGGATAGAACTACCCATAGCTCCACAGCTCACCAAACTCCAAATACTTGTGCACACACCATCTACACGGTGAAAGAAGTTGATTCCCCACAAAAGCCCCCTATAGAAATATCCTCTGATCTAGCTCTAGACCAACACTTGAAAACTACCTTGATCTAATTCATACGTAGACTATTCAATAAGGCTTGGGACTTCATCCAGTGGTTCTTTGGGACCAAAAAAAGCTACCACAAACATCTGATTGAGGCCTCCCCTCTCAGACAAAGGTGTTGAGCCTAACCATAATCTAAGCTTATTTTAACTCTCCATATGTGTTTACTATATTTCATCACATATACTCCGTATAGATAGGTTTTTCTTGAGTAGATGAAGGTTTAGAAATAGGCCCCATGCAATTTGGTTGCGTCTAAGCCAAGATCTTAAGGTTTTTGTGTGAACGGTTCAAGGGTTAGGTCACTTGGGGATGATAACGGAGAGTCGTTCGATCTTGCTTGTATTCAACAGAGGGAGGAGATCAAGCTAGACATATCCATGGTGCATAAAGCATGGTACACATGGAGTCTATGTGGGTGGTGGTGTCAAATGGCGAAGTGTCACGTAAAGCCTTTGGAGCAGACGAGGATGAATTGGCGCCACGTGGAAAATTAGAAAAATATGGGATTTTATATTTATTTTAAATGCCTAAACTTCAAAAATCCATATCTTTTTCTAGAAAAATCATAAAAATAAAATAAAAAACCCTCTTGATCAGTGAACAGAGGAGAATAGTTTAAACTAAAATTATTTTTCAAGTATATTATTTTTAATGAATTAAATACCCTCTAAGGTATCTTAATTTTCCATGGCTTAAAATATTTCACCATGGCTTGAAATTTTGAGGATTTATTCCCCATCACAAAGGGCATGTCCTCTGATTTTTCCAAGGAGAGGGAGCATCTCTATGCTTCTAACCCTAATTTTCTAGCTAAGGTGACCTTTTTGACTTATTTTAATTATATAATTCAAGACATCACTTGAAAAATTATGAGAATAATTTTAGTAGGTTTTCCTTGGTCAGAGAAGTCTAATTAAAGTATTGTGATGCTTTGAATCATTTTGTGAATTTATATACTTAATTAAATGCATATACCTTATATTAATTTATGTAAATTATACACTTATCAAAAATTGACAAAATCACTTCTCCATTGTCCATAAAAATCATGTTTATTAACTTATTTGACTTAGTCTAAGCATTAAAAATGGATTTTCTAAGGAACCTTGCATTTTTTTACAAAAATAATTATAATAAATTAAATACATTTGGGAAAATTATGAAAAGTGGTTTTCTGAGTTCCTTATGATCAAAGGAACTTAGGAAAAATAAAAATTATTTTTGGTAAAATAATTGACTATTGAGCCATATTTTGGATTTAAAATAATTAAAATAATTGAAAGTCTCAAAAATATGGAAATACTTTAAAATGTACCTAAGTGCTCTCTGATCACTTGGGACTCATTAAAATATTTTCCCAAATTTTCCCTATATTAAGAACAGTTTTCAAAGGCTTAAAGAGGGATTTTCCCCATTTTCCCATTGAAATACTTATAATAATCTAATTCAAGAAATCACAAAATTTTGCCTAAGTATTTCCCTGATCTAAGAAAACCTGTAATCATTTTCTTATAAATAAAAAAAATTCATTTTGGAAAGTTAAATAAATTAACTTTTGAAAATCTTACTTTCTAAATTTAATTAATTAAGTTAAATTAAATCATGAGAAGTCCATATATTCTCCGCTAAACAATATAGTTACCTCATGGATACGACACTCTAAACCCTCAAAGTCATTTGAATTGTGTTTAAAGAGTTATGAGGTGAAGTGCCCCAAAGGCAAAAGCCTAATTTTTTACTTTCATGCCTTAATCAAAATTTAGGATTAACCAAGGTAAAATGAGTAATTTTGTTCTTAATGAATAAGTTTGGATGACTAGAATGCAATGAGACTAAAAGGTAGAAACCCACTCACCACCCTTGCATAACATCAAAAAAATCATAACCCTCCTAATTTTCATGACTCGAAAGTCAACTTAGATCAAATGATTCTTAACTAATGGGCTTAAGTTGAAAAGATTATAGTTTACTTTTAATTAAAGTTCTAAATTGAGGATAATGTGACCATTTAATAAGAATGCACATTACTCGAAATCAAATTTTGATAATCACCATTTCACCCATCTTGATTGTTAAAGGCTTAGTAGTGACCTAGGCTCGATATTTAAACTCAATTGATTGAATTTAGACATTAATAAGATTGGTGATTAACATCTTTAAACACTACAAGCCTGATTTTAACTGTGGGCTCCACATTTTTAAATAACATAAACTTGCATTAGAGGCACCCACTCACATAAATATTAAATGAAACATCAATTGATTATTCAATTATCATATCCTTGCGATAATTAAATTATCATGTTTCACTGAGCGACGGGGATGGTTAATGGAACGATATGATAAGTTTGGAAAAAAACTCAAAATAATCCAAGAGATCTCTAAAATAGTTCAGGGACATACCCCAAGCACTTTGAAATCTTTTGGATATTTAGAAGGACAAATTGAACTTGTCATATTTTGTTATAAAGTTATCCAATAAGATCTTTTAGGACTTAACAAAAACATAGCCTGGGGTTTGGTAGCTAAAGCTTCATCCACTCATGTAATTTAAACTTCCTTACAAAATTATATACATGTCTTATAAGTACTGACCTTTCAGGTGGTGGAACAAGAAGACTCGCTAGGTACACTTTTACAGTTACAGTGTCATCTTTTTTTATACCTTCCACACCGTACTTTTATGCTTATAGACATGCATGTTAAACAACAATGCCACCCTACATGAAAACCAAAACTGTTTGGATAGCCGCAAAACCAAAACTGAAACTAAAATTAATCATGATAAAACTCACCGCCCCACCATTCAATATATAAGACACTTCTAATTTTAATCACAAACATCACAAAACAATAATTGCAACTAAATTAGTTCGTCTCTGTTGAATGATCGGGAATCCCTCGGAGGAGTTAACCTATAGTTGTTAACATAATTTCACACAGTCTAAGTGAAACCAATATAAAATAGTGGTACCGGAACGAGGGAATTGTAGGATCCTAACAAGTGTCGCTCTAATCAACTTTAATATGCCTCATAACATTTAAATGACCATAAACATAAGGACATTTGATTTAACATCATAACCTGACATTTTAGAAAACTAAAACTCATCACGATGAGGAGCTAGGAGCTAGCATTGTGGGTAGCACGGTCATCTTCAACAACAAGAGGATCTACAACAACATATCTTTCCTTAGAATTAAATAACCAAGCCATAAGATTTTGAGGTTGTTTTCTTATGGAACATGAAACCTCAACCTTTTCTTTAGGTATTTATATTGCTTTGTTGTGAAATATAAGCCCTAACTCATCTTAAGAATCTGAGGTTGTCGTCTGTCACAACCTAAATCCTCACATCTTCAAGGCTATTTGTGTGACCGTTTCACACAAATGTAAGCTCTAAATTAAGAAAATTGGCAGGATAAAATATTTAAATACTTCTCCTCAAAACTGAAGCCAAATAATAGATAGACCGGCAAGTCACTAAGGTTCTCCTCCAAATCTATGACATTCCCTAGTTCTTACTCCTTCGAACTCTGCAACAAAATGTTCCAAATTTAAATCATTCCCCTTTCACACCTCTTTGTTTGATCTCATTGAAAATTCTTATCCTTTTGACCTCTTTGATGATAATATTTTCTGATTTTTATCGAGAGTTTTCTTAGGTGACTTCGGTTATCTAAGATATAATTAACTATCAGGGCTTGCCCTTAAAAGAAGCTTTTCCGAACCCAGCTTAATATAAATCCTATTTAATTCTTCATATTAAATAGGGGAACTTATCGGTAAATAAAATAGTTTCACAGACCAAATGGATGTCATATGTTTCTTAGTATATTTGATCGAGCCTCATCATCAATTCTTGTGTTTATCCTTCAGGATAGATATAGGGTTTGAGGTATATTATTTTTTTCATTTAAACTATTAAAAATGAGAGGTCAGTTTGATTTCATATTTTTCTAAACTTATTTATATACATATGTAAATTAAAATGTCCTTCTGAAGCAGGCGACAGGATTTCAATTCTGACAGCCGACAGCTTTCAACGTGCAACTCTACACCAAAAACAGTATCGACAGCTCTTGGCGATTCCACTGGGGACTAGATTTTCTCTTCATTTAAGTTAGGAAATATTATCGTCATACATTGGTAATGTGTTCATGTCCCTCCTGGACTAAATTACCCTTCTTCCGTTGACATTCTTTACTCGTTTCTGTCCTGGGAAAGTATAGTCAACTCTTTTGTACTTCAGGACCATCTATACAAGTACCTTTAAACAAAGAGGTTCACAAGGCCATTAAGGACTTTTTAATCCTCATGTGGGTCAGAACCCTGATAGGTGTATTGGAGGACTAGTTCCACCTTGGCATTGTGCGTCATTCAATTGGTCCCGCATTGGGTCCTAAACTTCAACCTTTTTTCCCTTTTGAGTTTGGTTTGCTATTTCACAATTCAAATCAAATTATGTCGTGATGTCGTACTCTTTAATTTTATTTATATTAATTTAATCTTTCTAATTTTAAATTAAATTTACTTTAAAATCTCCACAAATTAAATGAAGACTTACCCAGTCTACATATTGACCTTTGTTAATTCTTAGTGTTCACACTAAGATTACGAGGTATTGGTCAAATAGCTAACCCTAGAGCTTTCTTTTTAAGCTGCTGCAATGGCGTTTTCAATGCTCACTTTCTCCTGCAACTTGCCGAAAGGCCCTCGGTGCCCGCAATGTTTCTCTCACCATCAAGTTTAGAATCGGATTTCAAGACCTTGAGATTGTCCTCGGGAAAGCATCGTTCGTCATAATGATGGTCACCGCTCGAGAGGTTCAAAAACCGTCTATCGAGTTTAACCTCAAGTGCCCTCAAAACTTCCCTTCTTATTAGAGGGTTAAGAATACTGCCACCATGGCACCTACTAAGACTATTGTTCTCGCTTCTGCTAAGGGAAAAGAAGTCATGATCGTTGAAGACCCGACAGAGGGATCAATTGTCCTCTCGTTAGTATTCAAAATTGGTTCAAGTTTGAGGACTGCACCGTTAGCTCAAACTCATAGGAGAAACCGCAACCGAAAGATTCTGAGGGCTACTGGAGCCTAGATTTCTGAGAAAGTGTCTATTGATGAAGATCCTCACCAGGTGGAGTCAGATTATTGGAGACCTATCCACTTGTGTAAGGGAGTAGGTTCCATCCCTTAATAGACACTAATGGGTACGAAGGTTCCAAAAGATTGCCTCTACTTCACCAAAACTTCATGGACATGGTGGGGATTGGAAGAAACCTGCCCCCATCACCCGAGTCAGTTCAATTTTCTAAAAACTAGCTGCCAAATAAAGATGTTTAGTTGGTGAGTTATTCAAATGAGTGGGCAGTATCCCCTCCATGAAGAAAGAAATTTTAAAGGACATCAGATCTGTCAGATGCTCCAAGAGATCAACTGAAGCTTTATCTGCTCAAATTTTTATCTGGTTCTGCTTGGGGAGCAGTGTTGATACCACCATTAATACGACCAGTGGCTTTCATGCTTAAGGGACTCACCATCAAATCCTTCAAGAAGCTACCCAGCAAAACCAACAATCTTCAAGAAGAAGTCAAACACATGGATTCTTATGAGAAGTCTGAGAAGTCCAAGACGACCAAAATATTTGAAAAAGAAGTTCAGAACAGTGTTAACGATCGATAAAGGAAAGGAACCAATGAAGATACATGTAGAAAAATCCCATCAGTCATCATCACAGCATGCTCTACAACAGACACAACAGTATAGCCAGTTTAGCCAGCAACCGCCTCAAGTTGGATCATATCGAACTAAAAACAAGAAAATGTCCATTGCGGAATAAAGGAAAGTGGTGTATTCCTTCAAAGATAATGTCGTACCCAAAATGTTTAGAAGTCTAATGTAGAAGCTTGAGTTTTGACTAACAGCTCCAAAGAAGCCCAAATATGTCAAAAAGAAAGAACAACCAAATTATTGCTCGTACCACATGTTGCTTGGACACATTATAGAGGAATGTTTTGTCTATAGATATTGGCTCGAGAAGAACCTTATAGAAGAGAATATAATGATCCTAAAACAATATTTAAAAGAGCCTGAAGAAGGTTTCATAAATATAGTTTTGGCTGAGCCAATCTCTTCAATTGACCTATATATTGGAAAAGTTGAATAGAGTATAGTTTGGAGCAAATTGTCCAAGAAAATACTGAATCATATCCAGAATGCTTCAGCACAAGCTTCTGTTCAGAGTCTTCAGCCTGCCAAAGCTGAGATGACGATTTCACCAAAAGATTTGTCATCGTCAAAGATAAAGAAGAAGAAGAAGAAGAACACCACCACAAAGATTGATAGCATGAGGCTTAGGATAGGGGCTACCTCTGCTAGTTTGGTTGTCTCGGATTCAAGAAATATAATCCTCGAACCCTTGATCTTGTATGATTATATTTTTTCCCATTGGGGTCTTATGAATATAACGATTTTGATTTCAGCTACATTTTAACTATTTCTAATGATACGTAATTGACCGTGACCAATCCACCTTCGATCTTGATTCCTGAAATGATCCTTAAATTGTGCTTGAGTCTGATGAACTCATTAACAAGATCAAAGAAGACGTCGACAGTACCGCTTACAAAAACACCGAGAGTGAGGAGCCAGTCCTTGAGTGCCATGGTGCACCACTTGCTATTAGCTTGGATCTCTCCGATAAAAAAGAAGCATCAGAAGATTTGGGAATGATCTCCTTAAAAGAAGAAATTACATAATTAAAGTTAAGGAGCGCGAGAGTATTACCCTCGAGAATGGCTCTGACAGATAAAGGAATGAAAATAGTAACTCGAGAAGAGCTACCTCCATCTCCGCCATTAGGAGAAACACATAACCAAGAGAAAATTAGATAATCATACAAAGTAGATTACAACGTGCTAGCTCATCTTAGGAAGTTGCCGGAAAAATTAAGCATCTATGATGCCCTCATCCTATCCAAGGAGATAAGAGAGTCTCTGGTTACAGGTTTGCTCGACCAAGAGATTTGTTTTGCCTAGTTGGCCAGCACATCCTCGGATGAAGTTTGCTTGTTGAAAGAATAGTCTGGAATAACCTTTAAAGATGAAGAACTGCTGCTCAAAACTGCTGACCATAATAGTTCACTCTATATCTCCATTAACATTGACAGATTTGTGTTGTCCAAAGTTCTAGTAGATCCGGAGGATCTCTCAACTTGATGAGTCTACGGACATTGACCTACTCAGACATTGAAGCTCAGAAGCTTACGACCGATAAAATGATGCGAAGAGGATTCAACCAAAAGGGAGAGAAAGCCCTTGGATCAATTACATTACTAATGAAAGTTGGAGAACTAGTAACAACCACTAAATTCCATACCATCAACGTCGAGACCTATTTTAATGCTCTACTGGGTCTACCATGGATTCACGAACACAACATGGTTCCATTATCTCTACACCAATGCATCAAGTACTACAAAAAAGGACAAGAACATTACATCAATGGAGATTTACAACCTTTTTCAGTTCATGAAGTTATCATTCACGAAGTCACAGCTTACTACTCACCTCTAAAGAAAATTGTCTTCTCGTGAGGTTATGACAAATAAAGTGAAGATTTAGCAGAATTACAATTGCAAAGCCATTCAAATCCTCTTTAGCAATCTTCCACCACTCTTTTGCAACAAGCTGATTGAAGTTCTCTTACTTCGTGCACCCGAGGTCGACGCCAAGGACGTGGACAAGCAAGAACAAAATTAATTATTGAACAAACTAGGCCGACCACTAACATTGGAGATGAAGATAGTTCTAAAGATTAAATAATGATGACAAAACAAAAGAAACCTCAGTACAAGATATCCTTAGAAGACATGTAGAAAAATGAATATGAGTCAATGTATGATCGAATAAACCACTATGTGAACGACATGACCCTTACTCTGAATTTCTCTCAAAAGGTTGAGAGTTTAGTGGTCAAGGAGGCCCATAGGACTGGTTCAAAGCCGATAAAATTTTATCATGCTTCTACTTTTACTAATCTTGAAAATCATGTAAATTTTGATGGGGATCCTAACAAATTAGTGAAATTGCCTCTTGTTTAATTTTCTCCTTGTGTACAAAAGTTAATTCAATAAGAGCATTTGTCAAAACCAATACCAAAAGATAAGTTACAGCTTTTTGAAAAATTATGGAATATTAAAAGTTAAACTCAAAACTTGAAAGAGGGTCTCGGATTCGGTATAGTTTGACCAGTCGATGTTTCAGAATTTTGCATGGTTTTTACTAGATGATCGGAAGAGGATTGCCTCGATATGGAGGATGACTCTACTAATCAACTGATAGAAGATGCTCCACCGGAATTTGAAGAGGAAATCAAATCAACTGTTGATGAATTTAAGGAAATCAACCTTGGGACGGATGAGCAACCATGACCTACATTTATAAGTTCTCCGCTCAACAATGAAGAATCTTTAGAATTGATCAAACTGTTAATTGAATTCAAAGACTGCTTCACATGGAGTTATGTTGAAATGTTAGGACTTTCAGCAAAGGCTACAGTTCATAAACTCGGGGTGGATAAAGATATAAACCTAGTAAAATAAGCTCTAAGAAGAATGGGCCTCGAAATGGAGCAGTAAGTCATTGCCAAGGTGAAGAAATTAATAGATGCTAACTTTGTAAGAGAAGCGAAATGCTCTATGTGGCTAGATAACATCGTACTTATTAAGAAGAAAAATGGACAAATCCGTGTATGTGTCAACTTCAGGGATTTGAACAAAGCGTGTCCAAAGGATGAATTTCTGCTGCCAATACCAAAAATGATGGTGGATATTGCTTCGACACATGAAATTTTCTCCTTCATGGATAGGTCATCAGGATACAGTCAAATCAAGATGGCTCCAGAAGATGCAACATTTACAGCAATCAGAACGTCTATCGGAATTTTCTACCACACAGTGATGCCATTTTGGTTAAAGATTGCCAGAGCAACATATCAACGAACTATGACAAAGATTTTTTATGATCTCATTCACAACCAAGTGGATTGCTACATGGATGATCTCTCTTGGAGCCCTCTTAGCCCAAGTCAATGACGAGGGTAAAAAAAAGCACTTTACTACTTGAGTCGTCATCTGATACTGACAAAGATAAGGTATCCGCCTATTGAGAAGCATTATCTAGCTTTGATTTTCTCCGCCTAGAAGCTCAAACACTACATCCTTTCTCATAGTATTACCCTAATTTTAAAAGGTAATCTATTGTAAAATTTGATAACCCGACCCACACTCTTTAGGTGTCTAGCTAGATGGTCACTGGTTTTATTGCAATTTGATATAACTTTTGTTCCCCTCCGTGTTATTAAAGGACGAATTTTAGCAGACTTCCTCGCAGCACACCCACTTCAAACTGGGTCCCCACTAAATGACAAACAACCAAATGAACAGATATTAGAAATGGAATTCTCGAGTGCACAATGCTAGGAGATGTACTTCGATGGAGCTTCGTCAGCCAAAAAAGACAAAGGATCAGGCACGGTTACGCCAGGCAAAGCAGGGATTGATTTGGTCTTCATCACGTTAGATAAGGGTATGTTAAGGTTCTTGTACCACCTGACAGAACCGTGCACCAACAGCAAAGCAGAGTATGAATCTTTAATTACTAGGTTGGAATTGGCAATCTCGATGGATATAACAGATATTGTCGTCTATGGTGACTCACAACTTGTCATTCAACAAGTCATTAGATAGTACAAGAGTTTAAAACCAAGGTTAGCAGAATACCACTTGTATGCCATGAAACTACTCGAGTAGATTCCCAACGTGACTTTCTACCGGATTCCTCAGGGAGATAATGCACATGCTGACACTCTAGCAAAACTTACTAAGGTGTTGGCATGTCCCCCGGAGGATTCTATTGACATCACAATACAGAGTGAACATATTTTCTCTCGAGTCAACCTCGACAATCTACGCAAGCTTAAAAAAGAGGAAGAAACAATTATTTCAGTTGTCGATATCAATAAAGATTGGCATAAGCTATTAATAGAATATTTGCATACTTGAAAGCTTCTAGAAGACAAGTCAGCAGCACACCACATCACAAAAAAAGCTGTCATAAGCCTTAGTGGGAGATGTCCTCTACAAGAGATCATTTGACCAGATGTGGCTACGATGTCTAAGCAGAGCCGAAGCACAACATATTATCAAAGAAGTGCATGCCAGATTGTGTGGCGCTCACCAGTCAGGGCTAAAAATGAAAATTAAGATCAAGATACTCAGATATTATTGACCAGCAATGATGTCAGGCTACATGGATACAACCAGAAGATGTTGCCAGTGCCAAGTGGATAGGGTGGTCTTGTGTCAATCTCCGAATGTGCTACATTAAATAGTTCCCTCGTGGTTATTTGACTGTTAGGCCATGGACAAAATAGGTCCTATAGACCCTCCATCCTCAAAAGGACACAGATTTATATTCGCAGCTATAGATTACTTTTCCAAAAGAGCAGAGGTAGTGTCGTTAGGAGAGGTTACAAAAAAATACATCCTTCAGTTCTTCAAAAGTTAAGTCATCTACCATTTTGGAGTTCCGCACAGAATAATGTCCAACAATGGAACAACCTTCAAGAGCACAAAAATCAACAATTTCAGCAAACGAGACGAGATAAACTGGAGATACTCTACAATTTACTATCCTAGGGAAACTGGCCTGTTCGAGGCCTTCAACATGACATTGGTACAGAGTTTGAAGAAGACGCTAGATGAAAATAAGAGAGATTATCATAACAGACTACTAGAAGCTTCGTGGGCTTACTGTACGACATTTAGAACTCACACTCAGTGTGCACCCTATATGCTCGTGTACGGGTCCAAGGCCGTACTATCGTTAGAGGTTCACACGACATCTCTCAGGGTCGCTATCGTCAATCAACTTACAGTAGAAGCAAGAGCAAAACTTAGACATGAAGAATTGGAAAGTCTCGAAGGAAAGCTCTTAGAAGAACAACATCATCTAGAGCTTTACAAGGCAAAGATGATACAAGCTCATGATAAATTATTCTGGCCAAGGATATTCAAAGTTTGTGATCTCGTTCTCATGCTCAAAAGGTCTATTCTTGCAAGCTGCAATATAGATGGAAAATTTGAGCCAACTTGGGAGGGACCATTTGTCAAAGAAAATGTATACTCGGGAGGAGCCTATCAGTTGGTGGATTTTCTAGGCGAAAGACCCATGTTGTATATCAATGGACGATACCTGAAGACATACTATGCAGCTTGACATTGCTTAAATTAAAATCATGGAATTTAAATTATTTTGAGGATATTTATTTGGCCAAACGTCTGTGACCAGGTCCAAAAATATTTTATAATAAGTTAACCTCGATAAAATGAAAACTTTTGAAATTACACACTTCAAGTTTCTCTTTTCTAATTTTAAGTTTGATATTTTACTAAATTAAACATTATATATATATATATAAACAATCTTCTCACCGATATAAACTAAAATTCTGCCTAATAAACACTTTGTTTTGTTCTTGTTCCCGCAAAATTTCAGCTCACTGATGTTTTATTTTGATTATCTACAAAAAAAATGTCAGGACAAGACTAATTTTTTTCTTTTAAAGATGGCTGGAACCTCGCACTTAACAAGGAAAAGGCACCGTAGGTCGGCACCATAGACTTTANAAAATGCACTTTACTACTTGAGTCGTCATCTGATACTGACAAAGATAAGGTATCCGCCTATTGAGAAGCATTGTCTAGCTTTGATTTTCTCCGCCCAGAAGCTCAAACACTACATGCTTTCTCATAGGATTACCCTAATTTTAAAAGGTAATCTATTGCAAAATTTGATAACCCAACCCGCACTCTTTAGATGTCTAGCTAGATGGTCATTGGTTTTATTGCAATTTGATATAACTTTTATTCCCCTCCGTGTTATTAAGGGACAAATTTTAGCAGACTTCCTCGCCGCACACCCACTTCAAACTGGGTCCCCACTAAATGACAAACAACCAAATGAACAGATATTAGAAATGGAATTCTCCAGTGCACAATGCTATGAGATGTACTTCGATGGAGCTTTGTTTGCCAGAAAAGACAAAGGATCAGGCACGGTTACGCCAGGCAAAATATGGATTGGTTTGATCTTCATCACGTTAGATAAGGGTATGTTAAGGTTCTTGTACCATCTGACAGAATCATGCACCAACAACAAAACAGAGTATGAAGCCTTAGTTACTGGATTTTAAGAAAGGGTATAATAGATATTGTCGTCTATGGTGACTCACAACTTGTCATTCAATAAGTCATCGGATAGTACAAGATTTTAAAACCAAGGTTAGCATAATACCACTGGTATGCCATGAAGCTACTCGAGCAGATTTCCAATGTGACTTTCTACCTGATTCCTCAGGGAGATAATGCACATGCTGATGCTCTAGCAAAACTTACTAAGGTGTTGGCATGTCCCCCGGAGGATTCCATTGACATCACAATATAGAGTGGACATGTTTTCTCTCGAGTCAACCTCGACAATCTACGCAAGCTTGGAAAAGAGGTAGAAACAATTATTTCAGTTGCCGATATCAATAAAGATTGGCATAAGCTATTAATAGAATATTTGCATACTTGAAAGCTTCCAGAAGACAAGTCAGCAGCACACCACATCACAAAAAAAGCTATGTCATAAGCCTTAGTGGGAGATGTCCTCTACAAAGGATCATTTGACCAGATGTGGCTACGATGTCTAAGCAGAGACGAAGCACAACATATTATCAAAGAAGTGCATGCCGGATTGTGTGGCGCTCACCAGTCAGGGCTAAAAATGAAACTTAAGATCAAGATACTCAGATATTATTGGCCAGCAATGATGTCAGGCTACATGGATACAACCAGAAGATGTCACACGTGCCAAGTGGATAGAGTGTTCTTGTGTCAATCTCCGAATGTGATAAATTAAATAGTTGCCTCGTGGTTATTTGACTGTTGGGCCATGAACATAATAGGTACGATAGACCCTCCATCCTCAAAAGGACACAGATTTATATTCGCAGCTTTAGATTACTTTTCCAAAAGAGCAGAGGTAGTGTCGTTAGGAGAGGTTACAAAACAATACATCCTTCTGTTCTTCAAAAGTTAAGTCATCTACCACTTTGGAGTTCTGCACAGAATAATGTCCAACAATGGAACAACCTTCAAGAGCACAAAAATAAACAATTTCAGCAAACGACACGAGATAAATTGGAGATACTCTACAATTTACTATCCTAGGGAAACTGGCCTGGTCGAGGCCTTCAACAAGACATTGGTACAGAGTTTGAAGAAGACACTAGATGAAAATAAAAGAGATTATCATAACAGACTACTAGAAGCTTCGTGGGCTTACTGGAGGACATTTAGAACTCACACTCAGTGTGCACCCTACATGCTCGCGTATGGGTCCAAGTTCGTACTATCGTTAGGGTCGCTATCGCCAATCAACTTACAGTAGAAGCAAGAGCAAAACTTAGACATGAAGAATTGGAAAGTCTCGAAGGAAAGTGCTTAGAAGAACAACAGCATTTAGAGCTTTACAAGGCAAAGATGATACAACGTCATGATAAATTATTCTGGCCTAGGACATTCAAAGTTTGTGATCTCATTCTCATGCTCAAAAGACCTATTCCTGGAAGCTGCAAGATAGGTGGAAAACTTGAGCCAACTTGGGAGGGACCATTTGTCATAGAAAAAGTATACTCGAGAGGAGCCTATCAGCTGGTGGATTTTCTAGACAAAAGACCCATGTTGTATATCAATGGACGATACTTGAAGACATACTATGCAGCTTGACATTGCTTAAATTAAAATCATGGAATTTAGATTATTTTGGGGATATTTATTTGGCCAAACGTCTGTGACCAGGTCCAAAAATATTTTGTAATAAGTTAACCTCGATAAAATGAAAACTTTTGAAATTACACACTTCAAGTTTCTCTTTTGTACTTTTAAGTTTGATATTTTACTAAATTAAACATTATANCAAGATGGTTGTAGCACAGATGCTTGGATCTGTTGAATCTCCATTTGAAGTTAGCAAGGTTGTCTTGAGGGCACCTGGGGATTCGATACTAGAATGGTTCAAAAAGCCTATAGTTCAACAATTTTTGTTGAACGAAATACCGTCGAAAGCTGATGTTCTTATGCACAAGCTTAATGTGCTTTTCCCTAGCTCCGCACCGGAGGTTCGGTCACTTTCGCCTCCTAAGCCATTTTTATCCAGGTGAATCATAACTTCAATGTAATAGATAGAGAATTTTTCATACTTCCTACACAATTTCGATGTGTTTACATGTCTAACCCGTAAAGTTTTATATATATTTTTATATTACTTTGGTGTCATAAAATACACATGAAAAGGTGTATTTCAGTTTTAAAATGCTAGTAAATCTTTGATGATATATTAAAGATTTGAGTATTATGTATGTAAATATGAAAGTCTAAATGTTAGATATTTAAATACATAAGAATTGTGTGGTATGTATGTAAATCACCCTTTGAGATATTGGTTGAATTTTTATGTTGTAATGGAGGAGGAGAGACACCATTTTTAGAAAGATTCAATTTATTTATCCTAGATATTTATTTTCATAAATTAGAATTTTTTAAGCATTTTGGTTTTTGTTCTCAAATTTTCTGTGATTTAGATTAAAAGTGCAACTACTTTCATCTTCCTGAGCAATCCAGTTCTTTATAGTTTCATCTCTTTAGTGTTCGCAGTTGGAAGTTTTTCATTGTTAAGAGGTATTTATGTTTTAAGATTTTGTATTAAAATGCAAGTTTCAGTTTTTTTGCATTGAATTACATACTGTGGCTTTCTAATCATTTGCATTCTTGCATACAAACTTTTTGCACTTTTTTTTTCTCAGTTGAGGAGCTTTCATCTTTGGATTATACTTTTTAACTCTACTTGGATAGTTCACAACGATGGCATCTTTTCTTTTACCCTTCTTACATCTAAGACTATTCAAGGAAGTGATATTGGTATATATTACAGTTAATCGTGAAAACCTAACCTTGCAAAGGGCTTATATTGAACTCTGTATTGTCAGAGACATCTTTATGTGAGGGGTAGTTTTGTGGAAATTTATAAATTATTTCAGAATCATCTAACTAATTTTAGATTCCAAAATTAAAGTTAACAAAAATTGTAGCAATATGTGTTTGTATCATTAAGCAAAAAGTAATCCGTTTAACTTCCCAAACGCCATGAATAATTATTGAACTCATAGTTTTCCCTAACCATTCATCATGAGTTGATATATCAGCAGTCAGTCTTTGACATTAGAGGGATGGGAGTATGATAGAATCCGACGTCAAAATCAGCCTTTCCACAAAAATTAGTTCAAACACAATTTTTCTTTGATAATCAAACAATTAAATATAAATACAATGATAAGCATGTATAATTCGAGATGCAGACAATCTCTTCTAATTTCTACAATTCAAGAGGGAGGAAATCTCTCCCAAACCCTAAACCTAAGACTTACAACTCAATCTCATGCATAACCCTAACCCTAGACATAACAAACCTGTTTATACCCAACAATAATAATAATAAAAGACTAAAGGTCTGTTTGGGGTAGTTGTAGCTTATTGAATAATCTGCTGATAAGCTGATTAAAAATAACTGCTGATAATTCAGGTACGGTTGCTATTACAAATTTTTATTTTTTGAAAAAATCAGACCATTGTCAATAAGCTCCCACCGCACCTAGATAGGTGCGGTGTGAAAACATTGTTTTCTGCGTTTTGAAAACGCATAAGCTGCTAAAACGCAATTTACCCAAACAGACTAGGTGCGTTTTCAAAACGCCACCGCACCAAATAAGCTGCCCCAAACAGACCCTAAGTTGCTCTTAGGCGCACAGAAGACAAATTTGCTCTTAGGTTGGACGCTAACATAAAAATATTTCCCCCCAAAAGACTCCTTGTCCTTAAGGCGAGAAAAACTAAGAGTTTTCTTCATTCAGAGTTGTATTTATTTCTTCATTCGTTGCCTCATTGTCATGCACTATTAGAATTTGTAATTTTTTATACTTGCAACGGTCTCTTGGGTAAACTTTTTATCGCACCGGAAACATATCACCTTGACTTGCTTCTCGCGAATCTCCGTTTCTAAAAGGCACTTGAGTGTTGCTCCAAATTGTGCTCCATTATATGCATCCCGTTGCAGCCTCCCTCTGGACTTCCTCTGTTTGAGCTTTTGATATCATCGTGGTTGTAATAGTTCGGTACGACGTTTCATCCGTGTTACTCCTGTTGACTTTCTTCATCTGATTCTTGTTCTCTACCATCTAAGTTAGATCCATCGTCTTTCTCAATCTTCACGACCTTAATAGTCGGATTGATGCCGTATGTTGGGCTTTAGGCCCTTCATGAAATTTCTCTCTAATTTTGCTTCAGAAACCCCCCTCAAACGTGCCGACAATAGCTCAAATCTCTCTATGTATTCCATGACAGTCCCCTTCCCGAGTCAAGACATTTAATTGCCTGCGCATTTCTCCTTCCCAAATTGCTCAGAAATGTTCCAATAAACAATCATTGAATTCCTCCCACGATTAGATCGGGTCTCTAGCCTTCCTCCACTGAAATCAGGCTAGATATTTCTCTTCCAAACATAACCCTACCACTATGAGTTTCTCCTCCCCATCTTGCCCATTCACCTCGAAGTGTTGCTCTGCCCGAGACCCACTCATGTGCATCTTCTCCCTCCAAGATCGATATCTTCAACTTCCTAACTATAAAATCTCCACCCCAACTTCCTATTCCTCTGTTGTTTCCCCCCATATATCAAGGGTAAAACTCTCTCCTTTGATCATATCCATATTTCCTCCTTGCTTTTGTCCTTTCTTTTTGATGCTCCCCCATGCCTCTTGCATAATCTATTTTCCATGTTTCAACTCAACCGCCCTTATCAGAAGTTTGTAATCCACCACTCATCGAATCCCTAAGAGGAGGTTCTTAATGGTAGATGCTTTCCTCCTTTTATTCCTCTCGTCTGTTCTCTTTCTCTTTCGATTTAGCCAATGAATGTTTGGTTAACCCCTGGGTAGAGTTTGCAAACTGAACTGTCGGCGGGATCTTGGATTGTATCTCAATAAGCTTTCTCAACATCTCCTCCAAGCTCTCAAATCGGTTGCAATGGCAAAAAACCTTTCCTCTATCTCAGATTTAAGTTGCTACTCTTTTTCCACCAATTTCTTCTCCAAATCATCTATTTTTTTGGCTGCTATTACTTTCTGTAAATAAGGCACGCTCGATCCCGAATTTGGTTGCTGACTTCTAGGATCACGATTAGAACATGTTTGATCCTGTCGCAGCCATCCTCACAAGTTCTGATCGCAATTGTACGCAAAGACGGTGCAAGAGGAGACGTAAGATAGAGTTTCGGGTCTCTGTATGTTGCACTGCCTTTCCAGGTAGCTCTGATCGTGACTATATCAGATGAAGAAAAAATAGGGGAGTTTCAAATTTTTGTACGTAGCTTCTAGGTTGGGCTGATTGAGACTGTATGGGAGTAGACATCTCAGAAACAAGAGTGTCGATGGTTTACAGATCTCTATACACTGCTATTTCGTCGATTCCATCGGTCTTCACAGACGATAGAAGACGCAATTATTTCGTGGACTTCCTCGTATGCCAAAAGGTGCGAGTTACGGTTCTCAGTAAGTTGCGATCTCGTCTTGGCTTTGCCTGTATGTCGGGATTACTTCATGTGTTTGAAACTCTGGCTCTCGATGCCCGATCTTTTTTTCTTTGATTCCTAGAACTGATTGCTTGATATCAATTTGATACGATATGATGTCAAAATTGGCATGTCTTTTCACATAAATTAGGACAAACATAGTTTTTCTTCAATAAGAATACAAAGATAAGCATCTACAATTCGAGAGGTGGGCAATTTCTCCCGATTTCTACAATTCGAGAGGTAGGAAATCTCTCATAAACTCTAAACTTAAGACTCACAACTCAATCTCATGTATAACTCTAATCCTAGACATAATAAGCCTATTTATACCATAATAATAATAATAAAAGACTAAATTTTCCTTAGACATACAAAAGACAAATTTGCCCTTAGACTAGGCCCCAATTTAACACAGTAACATCAATTGAAGATAAGATGAAAGAGAATAGATTTAAATGATTTTGACATGTGCGACAAGGCTGAGAAGATGTTTAGTAGGAAGTAGAAAAGGCAGACCAAATATTATTTGAATTAGAAGTTGTGAAAAAAAAGGGGGCACTTACATACAATTCCTATTTATTTATCTATTTTACACCTAAATTTTACTTTTTTATATTTATATCACAAAAATCTCTTTTATCACATAAATAATACGTCATTTTAATTTCTAAAAACTGAAGTACACCTTTTCATCCATAGTTATGGCGTTATGGATGCAAAAACTGAAGTTTAGGTGTTAGATATACAAATATTTGGGAAATTTGTGGTATGTATGTAAATCTCACACCAAATAAAAAAAAAAAACCCGTTAGATAGTTTTGACACCTCAAGTATCCTCTATTGGAACCATTGCATATTGACAATCCTTAAACGCATACCAAATAGTTAGGATGAGGCTATTTATGATGCCATGTTGATGATTTGCTATGATGGGTTGTCTTTTTAATTATTTAATTTTTTTTTTCATTTTTTTTGGTCTATTTTAGCTATCACATGTTGATTTTATAGAGCAAAGTATAACATCGATTTCGGCTTATAAAAGATGCTCTTTGCAATCAGGGGAAGCAGATTTTGTGGTTGTGGTTAGGTTTGAATTGTGCCTAAATTCCTGCTGTCAATTTTAGTGTTAGGCCAGATAAAATTATTTAAATATCCCATCTTTGTATCTTTCTTGGTCTTTATCTCTATTAGACTCAAAAGTTACCAAACGTACAATATAGCTAAAAATGGGGCATTTACATACATACCACACAATTCTATAAAATATTTAAGAATCTAACATCTAAATTTGCATATTGCATGCATAGCATTTAAACCTTTAATATCTCATAAAAATATCACACTATCAAACTTTTTAAAAGTGTCATTCACGTTTTTGTGCCAAGTTTATGATTCCAAAGAGGTATAAAAGTAAATACATAAGATTTGTGTGGCATGTTTGTAAATCCCTCTTTAAAAATTTACCGAGTTTGGCTCAATCCTTTCCATGTGTTTTGGGTGGTGTAGGTTGTGGTTATCTGCCCAAAATAGTTATTGACGTGCAACATATCATAACCAACCACATTTCACATAAAATAATATAACGATGAAAATACCCAAACCAATTTTATAAAGTTAGTTATGAGAATTTTCAAACATCAAAATAGGATAGCTCTTGGGACAAAGTGATAATCTCTCATGCATTCAGGGATGACAATTACTCCCAGGCATTAGGTTAAGGACAAATTGACTAAACACTGCAGGATTAGAAATCTTCACCCTTCAACTCAATTGCTTTACAGAATTTAAAGTATTGTCGATATTGATGACGAATCTGTATCTTACATCGGCCTTTGCGAGCCTCTTCATCGCCTGATTGACATAATCCGCACCGAGGAGTTCAATCTCTGCAGTAATGTTGTGCTCCCCTACAAAAACTATTATCTCCTGTTTATCCTTCATTCTACCTATCAGACTCCCTGTAATTGTCTTTCCTCCAGTTATTAATCCAGTTACATAGAGATCAGAGCCCTTCTTCATGAGCTTTCAAGCAAAAGAGCTGAAGTAGTTCTTCTGTTCTAACTTGCCAAATACCAGAGGCAAAACATGAAGCTCAAATTCTTCTGGTATTCTCACCATGACCAGCTCTCCTTTTATCCTTAACAATGCTATCAACAGCATGAGATCGTGCTTCACAGACACCATGTTGATGATTCCGTCTCCCTGCAACCAGAATGAGAAACAATCCAACAAGGAATTCAGAGTTTGTTTGGTAGCAGGTATGATTTGGTTTTAGTTGATTATGTTTGAAAGGTGGAGTAGGAATTGAACATCAAAACTAGTGATTGAAGCCATAAAGACTGTCAAAACCAATAAAATCAAGACTTTTGTGATGGAAGTAAAACAAAAATTCAAATCATGATTCTTAAACATCACTGTAATCTGCATCTGCAGAGGATCACTACTGACTAGGAAATCATTAGCTCCAACTCCATTGATGGACTCCTCTTTCTTTTTTGCAGATAAGCTGATGATATTGATCTCCATCTCGATTGCCTTGTCAATTTTTACAGCGATGTGGTGAGCCCATTGAGTTCGACAATCGAAACTGCTTCAAAGGATCATTGAGCTCCAAGTTCTTCATGTTGCTGTAGACTGATCCCTGCACAGAGCAGCGGTACCACCTTGTCCATTGCCAAGTTCTCGGGGAACTTGACCACGACGTGCTTGTCAGAATAGAGTCCATAGGTGATGGAGCCATCAGTGTTGATTGAATTGTAGGTGAATATGAATTTGGAGTAGTAGTTCTTTTGTTTTTGGTTGCAGTTTTCGTAGGAATAGCAACAACCAACAAATCAGCCCACATCTATTTTGCCTCCAATTTTGAATTTTCCGACATTGCAACCAACTGCGGTGACAATGTTGGCAATTTCATGCCTGCAAGCTGGTCATTCAGTTATTTATTTATTTATTTTTAATTTAATCTAAAATATTATTTACGTTGCCTAGCAGTCTTTGTTGTGTGAAAAGCATCCCATATATAATTTTGTTAAAAAAAAATTAGTTTATAGTACTCTCTCCATGATGAGGTAAAGCCGTTGAATTTATTTTGAGATTAATATCATATTAAAATTGGTTGAATTTTTTTTTTTTAATATTTCACTCATCTCAAAGTAATTCTAACGATCTTACTGCACATGCAAAACTAATTTTTCCTAATATGGAGAGTATTTTTCATGGCAGATTTGCATAATTTTATGAATTTAGTGCAACAAGACCCACCCACGAAGACAAGGATTGTACACAAAGTACTCTGCAACTCGTTCTTCGTCAGCTGGAGATCCGTATGGCTTATACCACAATACAGTATTTTGATGGTAACATCATCTTCTCCATTTTTTCTGTCAAAACATGGANTAAGTTAAGTTGACATGGACTATGAGGGTCCCCTAATGGATGTGCTCAGCTGTTGAGAAAAAGAAGGAATACTAATGCTGCTAAATATTGGCACCAGGGATAATTCCTCGCCAAAGGGGAAAAATGTGATAAAATAGAAAGACCTAATGGAGGGGACTAGTCGCCTGCCGTCTATGATAGCTGCATCGATCGGAAGCCTAGTGACTGCTAGGGATGAAAGACTAGAAGATTCACTGCTTCAAAGAACTCAATGCAGAAACGCCAACCGTTGAAAACATAGAGCTTTCATGCGCAAAGAAAGAAGACGCCACAGGGAGGCAGAGAGCATTCATACCCCTATCTCTGAGGGAAAAATCTACGATCCAGGCATGAGAGAGACCTCTTCTAGCTTGCCTGCCATAAAGGATGAGTCCAAGTTTGCTTCAGAGCCAAAGAAATCAAGAGTTTTAAATGCTCTTTGAATGGGTTGCCTGACATGCAACGCCGAGATTCCCACACTGACATCAGCTACATGGGCATTTGTGAAATGCCTGGATTGCAACGTTCTTCATCTAGAGCCTTACAATAATTTGGAGGAGTACGTGTCCACCGAGGATGGATTTTAGAGCACTGATCACCCAATGGGGGAGCCATATATCCCATTAGAAGCAGAGTCATATATTCTGCTGGAGAGAGAGATAATACCATCTTAGGTTCCTGCTGATATTGAAATAAGAGAGTACCCTCGACAGCTCTCGATCGTCAACATGGCAGAATAACATAAAATGAGTAAAGTGAACAAAAGGGAGTTTGAATTCTTTGTAGAAGTTCAAGGAAGATTCATCAATATACTAGAAGGCTTGATGTTGTACACCAAGGTCTTCTCTGAAAGAGATGAAAGAAGTATTCTTGACTGCATCTTTGATCTGAGAGACAGAGGTCGAGCGGGTCTTCTGATGGAAATAACCTATTATGAGCCACAAAAATGGATGCGTATGAAGGGTAGGATCACTACATAATGCGGTTGTTGTTACAACTTCAATATGGATAGACAAGGGAATCCCCCGAAGATTTTGAGGCACGATGAGGTGGATCTGCTACCTCTCATGATAAAATGGATGATCAAGAGAATGGTCTGATGGAGCATACTTCCACCCGATGGCATTCCTAACAGCTACATCATCAACATCTATGATGAGGGCGATTGCATTCCCCCGCATATAGATCATCATGATTTTGTAAAGCCTTTCTGCACGGTCTCTTTCATGAGCTAAAGGAACATTCTATTTGGAAAATAAATTGATATCATTGGCTCTGGCGAGTTCAGAGGGTCCATGGAGATTCCACTTCTAGTGGGTTCACTGCTGATTCTTAAAGGAAATGGAGCAGCATTGTCAAACACTGCATTCTAGCGGTACGACACCGTAGGGTGTCCGTGACTTTCCAAAAAATGGATGATAGCAAGATGCCATACGGATTCTGACCAGACCCAGAGTTGGAAGAACTACTGCTATACGAGCTATGACAGGGTTGCACCTCTAAGCACATGCAAGGGGAACTTTTGTCCTAGAGCGTGGCTTAGTAGGTCAGCTCAATCGGGAGCTCGTCCCACTAGAATCGGACAATCAAAGGATACATTTTTGTACTGCATTTTAACGCTTAATATATGTTGATATATGTATTGGATATGCTCACTGATATGTACTAAGCATAAGATATTTCCAGATGTATTTTGATGCGATCAGCATGTCTTAGTCTTTGAGGCTTTGACCTGTACTCAATCTGTAACACCTGTTGAAGCGGATTAATGAAATCTCTTTCAGAAGTTTTTTCCATTTGCTCAATTTCCCTTTGTGCGATGGATGAAAGCCACATAACCATATGTTGGCTCGGGACAATATTGAATAAAGAACAAAACAATAAAAAACTTAATAATAATAAAACTCAAATAAAATTCTCTCTTTTGAAAGAAACCAACCAACATTTTTTTTAATAAATAATGTAATCTCATAATTAAATATGATAAAAAAATAAGAAAAGAAAATAAATCTGTTGAGTTGATTCTCTCAATTTTGAGGTCTTCTACTCTTTGCTCGCACAGTGCGACTGTCCTCATCTGCACAAATTCTCTTCGCAATCCCCACGGAATTTCACATTCTGTGTAAAATCTAGCAAGGTTTCACAAATCTTTCTCACCAATACCTAGGTTCATATGATACATATTTGTGGACTCAACACCACAAAATTTCTGCACTACATTTATGTTCTCGAGCCCAGCACTGAGACGCTAGCCTCCTTTCCACTGTCCCATGGGCTGGATTTGGACCATAGAGCTTTCCTTCCTAATGTGACTCAACCTTCTAAGATTGGTATAAGACTCCTATGAGTGGTACCACGCCATCCAATTCTCTACACATATTTTCGAGATAGTAATAAGACTCCCCTAAATGGAACATCGCATCTTATTCTCAGCTTTTCGAGATTGGTAAAAGACCCCCCTGAATGGGACCATGACATCTAATTCTTTACACACATCTTTGAGATAGGAGTAAGGATCCCCTGAATGGAAAATCGCATCCTATTCTCAACCTTCTGAGATTTGTATAAGACCCCTATGAATGGGACCAAGACATCCAATTCTCTACAAATATCTTCGAGATAGGAGTAAGACTCCTCCGAATGGAACATCACATCATGTTCTCAACCTTTTGAGATTGGTGTAAGACCCTTGAATGCGACCACGACATCTAATTCTCTACACACATCTTCAAGATAGGAGTAAGATCCCCTTTAGTGAAACATGGCATCATACTTTCAACTTTCAAGGTCGGTACCTAAATTCTGACTTACCTTTCTGGGATTGATACCTAAATTTGAATTCACATCTTTGGTCAACACCTAAATATAGATTCCCATCACCAGTAAGCACTATAAATTTGATAACTTGAAGCTCACGGTCCAATCCCCAGTGAGAGTTCCTAATTATTAGTTTCAATCAGATATGCCCTTGCTAATTCTCCAACAGGAATAGCTAGCACTCAAATTGTACACTCCTTCTTTGTTTGTTGACTTAGAAGTTTGTATTGGTCTTGTTGATCTCGTCGGTCAACATCAATACGCGCGGTGTGCTGTGCACCAATACGCGCGGTGTGCTTGCCCAACACACCGCACATATTGGGGGTCCTGTTGACCTCACTTTTGGTTGAGGTTTAGTTTTCCCTCTTTAGTTGCCTAAGTTCTGGAACCCTCGCCATTATAAATTTTAAACTCCTCCTTGCTCGACTTGAAGTTCCACAAAATCGTCCTAGCCTCTAGCACTTAGTATTTAGGGTCAGTATGGAGGATCTAAAGGAGAGTTCCCATAGGACTGCTTAAACTTAGGGTTGACCCTAGGTGTTGGTCTGGAGTTAATTCACTCACTTACACTCACTTGCACCCATAATCACTCACAAACCCTAAACCCAAATTGTTGAATTAGATCCCTTGATCATTTGGGAGACTCATGTAGATGGTCCCCTAAATCTACTAGCCCTAAGCTAGGGATTAGTTAAGACTAGTACATAGAGGGATTTCATTGGTCTATGGCTCATATAAGGAGGTTGACACCCAAATTCTACCAAAATGTCCAACTTGGCCTATTGCCCCTAAATCCACCCAAATTGCCTAAATGCCCTTGAAACCTTAAATTTGGTAAAAATCCTCAAATTCACCCAAAACACCAAAATTGGTTTAAAAATCATTTCTAACCATTTTGAAAATACCCAAACTACGCAAAACCACCCTAAAGTACCAAAATACCCAAAATTTACCACAATTACAAAAATACCCTTAGCACCTCAAACTTTCCCAAAGCATCCAAAATCACTTCAAATGTCTCCAAAGGCAATTTGAACCCCTCAATTGAACCTAATTTGGCCAATTTGACTATTTTTGACCAAAACTCCCAAATTATTTTTAAAGGCCCAATTTCCTTAAATTCACCTCAAATGTCCATCAATTTGACCCCAATTCACCTAAATTTCAATCCTGAATTAAAATTCATCTTTCGCATGACCTATCTAAACCAAATCCAACCCTAATTGGCCCATGTCTTGTGCTCAATTTTAATATAAGTCAAACCCCCAATTTTGATCATACAACCTAATCTTGCCTAATTGAGATTTGCCCCAATTTGAATCCAAAACTCTTCATAACAATCCTACACATAAAATTTGACCCTCAATTGGTCCTGGTTAAGCCTTAATTGCACTCAATTTTGATCCAAGTCAAAAAATCTCCAAATTTTCCCTAAATTGGTTATGTCCCAAAATTCTACCAAATTTAATACCTTGTCCCCAAAATTGACACCCAATTTATGTTGAAAACTCTTCATGACATTCCTATGGACAATTTACAATTAGTCCATCCTTAGCCCAACTTAGACCCAAGTCTAGTTCAATATGTCCAAATTGACCAAATCCCAAAATCCTTCAAAATGAGCTTCCAATTGAACTCAAAATCCCTTCAATCCTTCACCGAAAATCTTTATAACAATCATGTACAAATTTTTGATCAATCAATTGGGCTTAAATTCATGGCTAGCCTAACCCAAATCCAACCTTTTGCCATTTGGACCCAAACTGAACCCATTCACCAAAGTTGACCTAGTCATGTCAAATGGATCAAGACAAGTCTTCTACTACCAACTTTTAGATCCTAGTGACCAAGCTAGACTCACTTAACCCACCCAAGATGATCCATGGATCAAATGTCCCATAAATCAAGGGATTTGTTTCCTAAATTGCTTAAGCCAAAGATATCTTTGCCAAAACCTATCACCGACCCAAATTAATTGTTGTGGTAGACTCTTCTGAGGTTTCTTGGCCACCTAAGAACTTTCCATGCCATGGTTAGCCACCCTCATCATTGGAGGAGACAAAACTGAGATCTTCAAGCCAAAATTCAAACCCAAACTCACCCATCTAAGTTAGACAAATTCTAATTGGCTTTAACACTTCAAAACCCTCAACTAAGCACCATTTTGCACCAATCAATTGCCCATGACAGCCACCCTAGGCCATTTTATTTAAACCTCACCTCCATGGAAAAAAAGAGAGAACTAAAATTTTCTTAAGGAAACTCTGCCAAATTGCTCTCAGAGACTCCCTGAGACTTCCTCAATTCAAGCCCCCCATTTTCCCCCATTGATCCCCACTGTGGAAGCACAATTTTGAGCTCAAATTTCTGCCAAAACCAGGATAGAACTCCTCATAGCTCACCAAACTCTAATTACTTGTGCACACACCATCCCCATAGATAAAGAAGTTGACTCCCCACAAAAGCCCCCTCTAAAATAGCCTCAAGCCTAGCTCTAGACCAACAGTTGAAAACCACCTTGATCGAATTCATACCTAGACTATTCACCAAGGCTTGGGACATCATCCATAGGTTTGTTGGGACAAAACAAAGCTACCACAACCATCTGATAGAGGCCTCCCTTCTCAAACAAAGGTATTGAACCCTAACACTAATTCAAGCTTATTTTTCCTCTCCATAAGTATTTACTGTATTTCATAATGTATAATCCATATAAATAGGGTTTTCTTGAGTAGATGAAGGTTTAGAAGCAAATCCCATGCAATTTGATTGAGTCTAGGCCAAGAACTTAAGGTTTTAGTCTGAACGATTCATAGGTTAGGTCACTTGGGGACGACAATAGAGGGTCATTTGATCGTGTGTGTATTCAACGGATGGAGTAGATCAAGCCGGACAGATCAATGTGCATAAAGTGCAGTCCACATGGAGGCTACGTGGCTGGTGGCGTCATATGGCAGAGTGACGTGTGGAGCCTTCGGAGTGGACAAGGATGAGTTGGCGCCACGTGGATAAGTAGAGAAATATAGGTTTTTTGAATTATTTTAAATACATAAACTTTAAAAATCCATATCTTTTTCTAGAAAAATCATAAAAATAAAAAAAAAACACCCACTTGCTCAGTTAACAGAAAAGAATAATGTGGACTAAAATTATTTTTCAAATATATTTATTTTAATGAATTAAATACTCTCTATCGTATTTTAATTCTCCATGGCTTTAAATATTTCACCATAGCTTGAAATTTTGAGGCGTCATTCCCCATCACAAAGGGCAAGTTCTTTGATTTTTCCATGGTCAGGGAGCATATCTATGCTTCTAGCCATAATTTTCAAGCAAAGGTGACCATTTTAAGTTATTTTAATTATATAACTCATAACATCACTTGAAAAATTATGAGAACAATTTTAATAGGTTACTATTGTGATGCTTTGAGTCATTTTTTTGAATTTTTATACTTAATTAAATGCATATACCTTATATTAATTTATGTAAATTATACACTTATCAAAAATTGACAAAATCACTTCTCCATTGTCCATAAAAATCATGTTTATTTACTGTTCAAAATTATTTGACTTAGTTTAAGCATTAAAATGGATTTTTTAAGGAACCTTGCATTTTTTGTACAAAAATAATTATAATAAATTAAATACACTTGGAAAAATTATGAAAAGTGAGTTTCTGAGTTCCTTGTAATCAGAGGCACTTACAAAAAATAAAAAATATTTTTGGTAAAATACTTGATTTTTTAGCCATATTTTGGATTTAAATTAATTAAAATAATTGAAAATCCCAAAAATACAAAAATAATTCAAAATATACCTAATTTCTCTTTGATCACTTGGGAATCATTAACAAAACTTTTCTAATTTCTTTTCTAAATNGAGCCGAACATGAGCGAGCCTAGGCTCAGCTTGTGTTCGGCTTGTTTATATTTCGAGCTCAAAAAGTGTGTTCGAACACGAGCCGTTCTCAAACAAAAAGAGTCATTTTGACAATCCTAATCACGTAGTCATCAGATGTTAAGGATTTGTTAAGGATTGAGGCAAGATTTAAAACATCATTTGAATCTAGCTTAATAATTTTTATTATATTTTCTTTATTAATACATTTAATTGATTATAAATCTTTATAGCCTTGTTGTCAACTAAAATTTTAAAAAAGACTACTCATCAAAGAGATATATATATATAATTGATTAGTAGTATTTCGAGCTAAAACAACCCGAACACGAGTAAATAAATTGTTCGGCTCGTTAACTTAACGGATGAGCTGAACATGAGCTTNCTCCGTCGTCGCCGCCTTCCCTCCATTTTGCGTCGTTGCCACTATTATCAAACTCTGCTTTAGTTCTTCACGGCAGTTGGCTCGCCTTCCAACGCCTTTATATAAAAGCAACGTCCTCTAATCTGACGTTCATTAAACATCTAATCCTTAATTAAGTATGTGATTATGTGTTAAAAATTTTCATTCAACTTAACAGCCAACTAACTACAAGAAGGGCTCAATGTCGTATTTTTTTTCCAAGCAACCTCAGAGAGAATTTTAGCTAACCTAAGAAAGCTTAATTATCTTTTTAACACGAAGATTAATATGCCACTCAGTAGAAGATAAGGAAGAACATGCTCTCCAAACAATAGAAGATAAGGAAGAACATGCTCTCCAAACTGTAATAGAATCCATTTCCACCACTAATCCAGACTAATTACAAGAGATAGCAATAACAATAACAACATCGGCTTTAGCTTGTAGTAGGAGAAATAGCGAATGCAGGAGTAGCAAACAAACAATACATTTAAATCCATATGATTCCTGAATATGCCATCAAAACTAGCTTCCTTAGAAGTAGAACTCCCTTCAATATTTACCTTAGGCCAAGTAGCTATTGGCCTTTTTCCAAAAAAAATAACTGAGGAACTTGAGAAACAGAATGAACATTGTTATAATCAGATAAGGAACTTTGAGCTAAGCTGCCCAAAAACTTGCTCTTAACATTAGCAAATTTGAAAATTTTGAGGAAGTGACCAATCACGATACAAAAAGTTGCATTAAAGGAGTATCTCGCACCATTATGCTTACTATTATTTCTAGCCAACCAAATAAACCAACAAACAATAATAAGAAGAATTTGATGCAACGTGTTAGAAATCTATGCCGATCATTAAATCATTCAAGCATAAAGCNTATATATATATATATATATATATATATATATATATATATATATATATATATATATATATATATTATAATTTTTTATTAGTTTATTTTGCATGAGTAGGACATACGCAATGCTACGTCTCAAAGAACTCTATATCAATAATCATATGTTGGCGCAATCATACAATGTTGGCATGTAAGTCACAATGGGGCTAAGCTATGGGTGGATTCAATAGTCCCCTAGAACCCCTACGCTTCTTCAGCTTATAATGGTAACAAGAAAGGCAAGGCTTCCATCGCCTGATTGAGAGAAAAAATTTGCCTACGATATTGAGGTTATGCTGAGAGTACAAGAGGGTTACATCCGCGGTATAACCCCTTGTAACCTCTCTGTAACTTTCTGTAATTTACTTATAACCTATTAATAAATTTTTAATATATGATAACAGAAACGCGAAACTTATTTTAGGTTACAGACGGTTACAGAGAGGTTACAAGGGGTTATACTGCGGATGTAACTCCCCTTGTATCTTCGGTATAACCCCAATATCGTACGCAGCGCTGCGTACGTATATCACACGCAAATTTTTTCCCTGATTGAGAGTAATTTATGATGAAGAGTAGGAGCAGGTTGCTCATATCCCATACTTCAATTTTAGAGTGTCTATTTTTATATAACTTTAGGACCATATTGTACTTAGGTTTATATAAAATATAATCTCTCAAATCTCAATCCAGTCATAGCAAGATCTTAATAAAAATAAGGAAAAAATATTTAGAGAATATGGAATATGAAGACAATACTCTAGATACCACAAATGAGACAAAAACCACTAGTCTTCCTCCCTTAGTTGCTTATACAAATCCCTCATTTGCCAATATATATTGGTTACAAACTCTTTGTGTCAATCATTTCAATATTAAAAAAATGAGAATTCTTAATATTGTTAAATATAATTATATGTTTTTATTTTGTGTTATGTCACAAAAAGTATTATCTCCCTCTGCCTTTTTTTTTTCCTTGATATATTATATAGTTTTTGTAGTTAAAGTGTTGATTTTATTAGTGGCAAAAATATTGCTCTTCAATGAGCTACATATGTTTTCACGGGGTGTTTGATGTCAATTTTTATTTTTATTTTATAAACATATTTATTTGATATATTTATTGTATATATTTGTTTAAAATAAAATAAAATACTTTTTTTTTAAATGCTCAAATAAATTTTTAGATATCTGATTACTTTTAAAAATATGTATCACTATCAAACCTAATTTATTAAAATTAAAATAAACATACAAAGTAAAACATAAAAACATGTGATTCCAAATGCTCACATGTAACACAATCTGACGCACAAACATTGATATGTACGTATTTAACACTCAAATTTTTAATCCGCATTAAGGATATAGGGTCTTTTCGATCAGAGCTCAAATGGATTGAGTTCTGATTGAAATCGGCTTGTGGCTTGTGGCTTGTTATGCTCGATTTTGAGCCAGCTCAGCTCGAAATTGAATTGAGCTTGATCCGGCTTGAAATCAAAATGAGCCCGCTCAAATTTGAGTTATTTGGATACGTTGGCATGAAATAGAAACAACGTGGCTCAAATAAAGTTATTTAGATCTGTTCCAATTAGAAAATAGGCCTGCAGCTTATATTATTTGATTTTATTTGCTCATAGCCCAACTTGTACATTTTGGTCAATTTAAAATTCGAATCAATTTTAAAGTGATTAACAATCTTGTTGTTGGTACGTAAATTTCTCAGAATACTGCAGATAACTAAAACTAGCATTGCAAACCTCCTGGAGAGATGGAAGGGGGAGAGAACGCTGGAGCTGTCTCTCGCCGCCAAACCAAACGCTTTCCGGCGATCCTCCTCCGTCGTCGCCGCCTTCCCTCCATTTTGCGTCGTTGCCACTATTATCAAACTCTGCTTTAGTTCTTCACGCCAGTTAGCTCTCCTTCCAACGCCTTTATATAAAGGCAGCGTCCTCTAATCTGACGTTCATTAAACGTCTAATCCTTAATTAATGTTGAGAAATTAGGGCGAAGACAAATAAGAATCGACACAAATTCAGAAGAACACCCAGAGATTTAATGAGGTTCGGCAAAAATGCCTACATCCAGAGATTTAACAAGGTTCGGCAAAAATGTCTACATCCTCGGGATTAGAGCCGCAAATTCCTTTTCAATATTCAGAAAATATTAAAGAATATAAGATTCAGCTCTCTCGAAGACCTAGAATTACAAACAGGTCTATTTATAATCTTAGAATAAACCCTACAGTATAATATGTAATTCCCAAATTACCCTTGTACCATATAGCGGGGTGTTGACCCAGCACCCCCAACCCACATAACGTAACTTCCCGATTTGGATAGGCTCTGCTTCGCTTTTTTCCAAGGTCTGTTCTTATATGATATATGAGTCATACCATAACAATTAAGTATGTGATTATGTGTTAAAAATTTTCATTCAACTTAACAACCAACTAACTACAAGAAAGGCTCAATGTCGTTTTTTTTTCCAAGCAACCTCATAGGGAATTTTAGCTAACCTAAGAAAGCTTAATTATCTTTTTAACACGAAGATTAATATGCCACTCGGTAGAAGATAAGGAAGAAAATGCTCTCCAAACAATAGAAGATAAGGAAGAACATGCTCTCCAAACTGTAATAGAATCCATTTCCACCACTAATCCAGACCAATTACAAGAGATATCAATAATAAAAGCAGCAATATCAACATCGGTTTTAGCTTGTAGTAGGAGAAATAGCGAATGCAGGAGTAGCAAACAAACAATACATTTAAATCCATATGATTCCTGAATATGCCATCAAAACTAGCTTCCTTAGAAGTAGAACTCCCTTCAATATTTACCTCAGGCCAAGTAGCTATTGGCCTTTTTCCAAAAAAAAAAAAACTGAGGAACTCGAGAAACAGAATGAACATTGTTATAATCAGTTAAGAAACTTTGAGCTAAGCTGCCCAAAAACTTGCTCTTAACATTAGCAAATTTGAAAATTTTGAGGAAGTGACCAATCACGATACAAAAAATTTAATAAAGTAACAACCAACCGACCAAAAGGATAAAAAAATCTAATAAAGTAGCCCAATGATTCCAAACCTCCGTGGATATTCAAAAGATGAAAATATCAAGCGTTGTTTCCTTCAGTCGAAATACTGAGCTGACCGAACGGAAGGACAGCCGAACGACAAAATTTAAGGTGCCCAATCCAAGTAACAATCATTCATGATCAGTTTTTCTCAACCGATCATGGAGCTTCTCACAAAATAGCCAAAGAGCCCCACATAAACCCTTTGAGAATGCTCATTGTTCAAGAAGGGTTGTTCATCAGATTACGGTCGCTCACCATCTGAGAAGACTCCTTCTCCAATGAGGGCTGCTCGTTAGAAGACATGTAGTAGGAAGTAAAAAAGACATACCAAATATTACTTGAATTAGAAGTCGTGAAAAAAAGGGGTCACTTATTGAGGTTTGGGTGTTAGATATGCAAATACTTGGGAATTTAGTGGTATGCATGCAAATCTTCCAAACAATCCATTAGATCGTTTTTATACCTCATGTAAGCCTCTGCATGAACTATTGCATATTGAGTATCTGTAAACTCATACCAAATAATTAGGGTGAGGCTAAATCTATAATACCATTTTCATTTTTTTGTCTATTCTATTTATCAGCATATCACTTGTTGATCTCATAAAGCAGAGCAATTCATATCTAATCTATTTAAAAATGGGGCATTTACGCACAGACCTCACAGTTCTTTTCCAAAGGTTTATGATACCAAAGTGGTATAAAAGTAACAACATGAGATTTGTGAGGTATGTATGTAAATCCCCCTTTATAAACATAAAGAAGTTGGGGCTCAAACCTTTGCATGCGTTTTGGGTGATGTGAGTTGTGGTTTTCTACCCAAAATAGTTATTAAAATGTAACATTTCATAAAAATAACATACGATCACAAACCAAGTTTATAAAAATAAATATGAGATTGTTCAAACATCAAAAAAGATAGCTTTAGGGACAAGCGACCATCCCTCATCCCTTCTGGGATGACAATTACTCCTAGCCATTAGATTAAGGACAAACTGACTAAGCACTGCAATGGTAGAAATCCTCACTCTTCAACCCATTTGCTCAACTGAATTCAAAGTATTGCCAATATCAATGACGAATCTGTATCTGACATCAGCCTTTGCGAGCCTCTTCATTGCCTCGTTGACATAATCTGCACCAATGAGTTCAATCTCTGCAGTAATGTTGTGCTCCCCTGCAAAATCTATCATCTCTTGTGTGTCCTTTATTCCACCTATCAAACTCCCTGCAATTGTCTTCCCACCTACAATTAATCCAGTTACATAAACGTCAGAGCCCTTCTTCATGATCTTTCAAACAAAATAGCTGAAGAAGTTCTATTATATAACTCACCAAATAGCAGAGGCGCAACATGAAGCTCCAGTGGATGCTCTGGTGCTCCTAACATGACAAGCTTCCCCTTTGTCTTCAATAATGTTATCAATGGCACGAGATTGTGCTTTGCAGACACCGTGTTAATGATTCCATCCATTGTTCCTATTGCTCCCTGCAACCAGAGTAAGAAACAATGCAAGAAATTCAGTGGTTGTTTGGCAGCATGTATGATTTATCTAAATTTGGTTAATTGTGCTGAAGGGTGGAACATCAAGACTCAAATAGAGTAGAAATTGAACATCAAAACTTTCAAATCATGATTCTAAAACATCACTACAACCTGCATGTGTTGAGGATCACTGCTGATGAGGAAATCATCAGCTCCAAGCTGCTTGATGGCTTCTTCTCTTTTTTTCATAGATGAACTGATGACTGTGACCTTCATCCCAAATGCCTTGCCAAATTTGACAGCAATGTGGCCGAGCCCACCAAGTCCGACAACTCCGAGGTGCTTCCCAGCCTCATTGAGCCCCAAGCTCTTCATTGGACTGTAGACTGTGATCCCTGCACAAAGCAGTGGTGCCACCTTGTCCATCGCCAAGTTCTCAGGCAACTTGACTACAAAGTGTTGATTGACAACTATCTTATCAGAATAGCCTCCATAAGTGATGGTACCATCAGTATCGATTGAATTGTAGGTGAGTATGAGTTTGGAGCAGTAGTTCTCTTGATTTTGGATGCAATCCTCACACGAATGGCAAGATCCAACCAAGCAGCCCACACCAACTTTGTCTCCAAATTTGAACTTTCCGACGTTGTTGCCGACTTCGGTGACCAGACCTACAATTTCATGCCTGCAAGTGATCATGCAATTTTGATTTTTGATTTGATGGAGGAAATGTTATCTAACATTGCCTAACACTGTTTTTTGGTGTGACAAAAATCCCATATTTTGATTATGATATNACTTTCTGACGTTGTTGCCGACTTCGGTGACCAGGCCTACAATTTCATGCCTGCAAGTGATCATGCAATTTTAATTTTTGATTTGATGGAGGAAATGTTATCTAACATTGCCTAACACAGTTTTTTGGTGTGACAAAAATCCCATATTTTGATTATGATAAGTTAAAAGTCATTGAATTTATTTTGAATTGTGTATGATATTAAAATTGATTGTTTTTTTTTTTTTTACATATATATTTTGCTCATCTCAATGTTAATCTAGCCATGTTACTGCAAATTCAGAACTAATTTTTTAAAATATGAAAAAGTATTTTTCATGGCAGATTTGGTGAACTTGGTGAATAGAACAATACCCTGGAAGAGAAGGATACACAGTATTCTTCCACTCGTTCTTGACTTGATGGAGATCTGAGTGGCATATACCACAGTACAATATTTTTATGGTAACATCATCTTCTCCATTTTTCCTGTCGAACCATGTTATCAAATAGATCTTAATAGTTCCTTCAAATCACATAAAGATAATGGAATATTCAATTGTCAATGATCTCACACCACTTAGTTAATGACATATAAGAGGAGTAGGAAAACATAAGCAAATAATAAAGAAGGAAAAGTATGTTATCTCTCAAGCTTAAAGTTGAAATAGAAAATTTCTAGTGAGAAGATTTAATGCCCACCATCAAAGAAAATATCTCCCCTACCCATTTGATGGCTTCCAATATTTATAAGTTTACATAAATGACTACCCAAAAAGAGAAAAAAAAGTTGAAATATTGACAATGATGTAAGTAGATGTGTTTTTCGACTATGGGGCAAGTTCATGAAGTCGCCTTGACGTGTCGAGTTAGCCCTCCAAACTAATCTCTCGTACTAATTTCGCAAGTTCTGCTCAGTTGGTATTTGTGTTTTATATGGTTAAGTCGATCGAAGTCGACTGAACAAGTTTACTGAATTGTCCTGCTAAATTAGTAGAATTGTTGAATGGTATTTTCTTTGAATATGTTTAGAATTTTCTAACTTATATGCTTGTTGCTTGCACATGTTTTGAAGTTTGTCAAAGGGTATTTGTGTATGTGTGCATGTATTATAATTTTTGATGAGAAAACTTTGCTTTCATGATTGTGCTTTTTTATTTGTCAAAGTTTGGTGAAAATTGAGGATCTATTGATACTTTCATTTGTTAGTCAAAACGAACTTGTACAAGCAATTAAGGTTATATATATATATATATATATACATATTCGATGCCCAAACTTTCATATTTATATATTTATCACTCAAATTTTTAATATCACATAAAAACTATTATTATCTTTTATTTTTAAAAAGTTAAATATATATTTTACAATGCTTAAATTTATATCATCAAAGTGTTGTAAACATAGTAATGATAGTTTAGGTGTTAGATATATAAATACATAAAAGTCGTGTTGTGTGCACGTAAATTTCTCTGAATACAAGAGAGAGCTAGAACTTCAAGTGAGAATATTTCATGTTATCCCAACAAAGTTTGTATGACAATTACATTTTTACCACAATAAACTTGTTATTTTGCAAATCAACCACCTTCGTTCATTCATTTTTCAAATTCTCACTCATTTCAGAATGATATTTTTATTATTTTCAATCGTGGCACCTATAAATACATCAATTTGATAGCTCTGAATAATTTGTAAATAACAATATTTTGGATGGCCTGCAATGACAGAAATGACCACAACAAACTTGCTAATTACAATCAATCAACCACCCTCTTTCTTTTGTTTTTGTATTTCTCAATATGATAAGTAAAAAAACCATANTGTGACCTTCATCCCAAATGCCTTGCCAAATTTGACAGCAATGTGGCCGAGCCCACCAAGTCCGACAACTCCAAGGTGCTTCCCAGCATCATTGAGCCCCAAGCTCTTCATTGGACTGTAGACTGTGATCCCTGCACAAAGCAANCTCAAAATGAATCAATAAGAGGGGCTATGGAGCGTTTCCAACATTCATCTGAAACCATCAGCCGATATTTCTGTCGGTTTGCACTCTCTTGTGAGTTTGGCCCAGAAGGTAGTGAAGCCCGAGGATCTAACACTCCATTCAATTCCTTCACAAATTGCAAATGACCCTCAATACATGCCATTTTTTAAGGTCTGTTTGTAACCATTACATTTATCTTTCTACTTTAATTACATTACAGTTTAAAAAACTCTCTAGCTGTAACTCCAGGATTGTATTGGAGCTATTGATGGGACACGTCGATGCGCGATTATCTAGTGAAGAAAAAGTTGCGTTCATCGGCCGTTGCGGCGCCCCAACACAAAATGTTATGGCCGTATGTGATTTCAATATGTGCTTTACTTTTGTCATGGCTGGATGGGAAGGAAGCGCTCACGATAGTCGTGTTTTCAAGTTCGCAACCAGAAACTTCAGACATGGATTTCCGCATCCACCTCTGGGTAAATACTATTTGGTTGATGCTGGATATCCATTGCAAAGGGGATATCTAAAGCCCTACCCAGATACGAAGTACCACATTCCTGATTTTGAAAGATCTAGTGGTGTCGCACGAGGCAAAAAAGAGGCTTTTAACAAAAGACACTCTTCATTGCGCGGCGTAATTGAAAGAGCGTTCGGAGTGTGGAAGAAGAAATGGGTCATATTACGGGATATGCCGTCATACCCTTTTCCAAAGCAAGTACAAATAGTTGTTGCGACAATGGCGCTACACAATTTCATCCGACGCCACCCTTCCAGATCGGATACGGAGTTTGCCATTGTAGAAGATGATTCAGTTCAAATCCCACCTGAAGCATTTGAATATCATGTGGGACGTTCAATACATGAAGAGTTTGGTTCAGAAGCTGCATGCACTCGAGAGGGTGAAGGTGCATCAGAGATGGCGACTTTAAGAGAACAAATAGCAGATGATATCAGTCGGTCATGATATCAGCAAAGGCATAAAATACATTTTGTCTTGTTTTGTTAGTTTGTGTGTAACGGTTTTGACGCTGGTTTGTCACAGCAATATCGGTTTCTACTCTAGTTTAAATGGAAAAAATATTAGTTGTTAATTGAAAAGCTTCAAATGATCCTTACTGAAAATTTGTGCTCGTGTGTTGGTTTTATCGGCTCTGGTAATGCCTTGTTGTTGGCTGATCTGTTATTATTAGTCATAGAAAAGATTTGGATGTATGGGTTTTTGATTCTTTGATGTCAATAGAAAAGATTTGGATGGCATAAATATATAAAATATAGTTTTGGCTTTAGATACTTTAGCCCTCAAATGCATTGCCCACCACAATCATCATCCAAGTTCTCTACTCTCCTGTACCAGCTACTTTTATGTGTTAAGGTCAACTTTCTGTAGCCAACTGGTGATTTTAGAGTTCATGATAGCACTATTATGAGCTGCAGAAATTTTACACTGGCATCTTTTAATGCAGATATTCAGCATTGGCATCCTGTAATATAGAAATTTAAGAGTTCATGATAAGCTCTCTTTAGCACCTAGATTTTGAAGGCAATTGTTTGGAATGTCTTAGAAAGGAAATTTGTGATCTCTTTCTTTGTTAATTTTCTGAAGCATGGGATTGACATCAGCGTTCTATGCAAATCCTTGGGCTTTCCCTTGGGTGATATATCTTAGGACATACCTATTACAATTTGGTAACTTTTCTTTTTTGCATCGTAGAGGTTGGCAAATAGTTATGCATAAGCATTACCAGAGCACATAGTTCTCCAGCGTTGCCATTCTTTAGTTTTTATTTCCTTGCTCGTCTGCAAAGTTTAAAAATCATATTTTTTATATATTTAAGCTTATTGGTTCACATAGTTATATGGAAGATCTAGTTAGTAGAAATGTAAATAGCAAAGTTTTGGTGTTAGATATGTAAGTACAGTAGAATTGGATGCTATGCATGTAAATGCCCCTTTTTTTAATGGTTCAGCTTTTTTAATATAGCATTTCTATAGGAATTGGAGGGAATGTATAACATCTTATCCATTTAAACGCTTACCTATTTCTTCTGGATCAAGCATTTTTAATATAGCATTTCTTTAAAAACGTATCCCAAGCAACACAAAATAAACATAACGTAGGTAATGTCTGTTATTCAACTTTTCAGAACTTTATAAATCTTGACTTTTATGAGCATGGTGATCAAAATAATGCCTTAGTATTGTATCATAGAGTTAGATGTTTGAGATTTGAAGTGTTTTCCATTTTTTGCCTGAAAATCATGCAGTGCGTAGAAACTATTTCCATTGATTGATTTTTTTTTATTTATCTTGCTAAGGCATATGGCCAAATAAATACTTGATGAATGACCTTATGTTGTTATTAAAAGGCAACTTCTTCTTCTTTAAGCACTTGGAATTAAAAGGCAGTTTTGTAAATATTTTTCCGTAAGCACTTTAAGCAGAACTTTATTAAGCACAAAAGGCATCTTCTTCTTCTTTCCGTAAGCACTTGGAATTTATCCTTTTTTCTAATTTTGTGTTAATGCAGACAAAATTGTTCTATAAGTTGGCTTAATGCTGTAGTTTATTCTGCACAAAGTCAAGATTTACATACATAACACTCAAAGATTTACATACATGTCAAGATTTACATACATATCCTTATGTCCAATGTTAGCAAATCTTACATTTATAACAACCAAAGATTTACATACATATCACTCAAAGATTTACATACATGTCACTCAAAGATATACGTATGTTACATTCAAAGAATTGCATAACAATTGGTGATGAAGCTTCGATGTGATCTCATGGTCACCAATACTGCTTACTTGAGATGCTCCATGATTTCAGCTACGAAGACAGATTTCCTCGAGTGTGATCTGTAGCAAACTCTGTCAGAACATACATGCAGATGTCAGTAGTCACCAAAATTAATTTAATTTTATCAAGATTCAAAAAATAACTCTAAATCATTTATCTAATTTAATTTTAAAATAGATTCCAACAATCATTTATCTAATAAAAATTTTAATTCAAAAACTTTTTCTTGAGTTTTTTTTTTATTCTCTCTAGTTTTTGACTGATCAACGTTTTTTATATTAATTGTAGGACAATGAGCTCGAGATATTCAGGGAAGTCGGGGCAAATGATGTGCCGATGTGGGCTACCGTCATTGCTTTTTACATCACGACAGACACATAGTTACGGGCGACAATTCTATAGGTGCCCGCGGTGGGGACAAGGACCGGACGACTGCAAATTCTTCAGGTGGGCCGACAGTGGAACTATTTCTACGTGCTCTCAATTGGACACAACTGCTAGGAGTTCAATAGTACGACAACGGGAGAACGCCACAGGTGATTCGAGTTCTCACATTTCTTCGATATCGCAGTCGGACAGGTTTGCTCAGGGTTCTGGAGTGTCAGATGCAGGTGGCATGGGTCGTGATATGCTGCTACATTATAAAGTTAACATTATCATATTTTTACTTCTCATTTTAACATGTTATTTTTTCTTTTTTATGGGCTCTTATTATACTTTGTAGTAGTATGTGCAGGTTCATTTGACCTTTGTATGTGTAACATATTCATTTGATGTGATCGGATATGTTTTAGTTATATAAATATAAATGATCTTTTTGGTATTTTCTGCTCTGAACAATGATCTTTAATTTTGTTGAGAAAAAAATAAATTCTGCTGCACAAATTATTTATTTAATTAAAAAGAAAATTCGAAATAAGCTGTTTACAAAACGCACTAACCAAACAGCTAAACTGCTTATTCAGAACAGGGGCAGAATGGTCAATTTTTCAGAATCAGCTATTTTTCATAAGCGCCAACAAAACAGCCAGACAGCTTATCCAGATCAGCTGATCATCAGCAGATTATCAGGATAAGCTGATTATCAGCAGAAGCTGGATAAGCTGCAGCTGCCCCAAACAGACCCTTAGTCAGTTGAAATCGGCTGAGCGTGTTTGCAAAGTTGTCTTGCCAATTTTAATCAATTTCTCAAATTCTGTTGTTGCCTCATGCTTTCTCCGAATATATTTAGAATATTCTGATCAAGTCATGTTTGTGATGCTGACCCGTTCTTTGAACTTGGTCAAATGCTGTGGCTAGGGTGTAAACAAGCGAGCACGGGCGAGCAAATCCCTCATTTGCCTGTATATATTGGCTACAAACTCTTTGTGTCAATCATTGCAATATTAAATGAGAATTCTTAATATTGTTAATTATAATTATATGTTTTTTTTTATGTGTTATGTCACAAAAAGTATTATATCCCTCTGTCCTTTTTTTTCCTTGATATATTATATAGTTTTTGTTGTTAAAGTGTTGATTTTATTAGTAGCAAAAATATTGCTCTTCGATGAACTACATATGTTTTCACGGTGAGTTTGATGTCAATTTTTATTTTTATTTTATAAACATATTTATTTGATACATTTATTGTATATATTTGTTTTAAATAAAATAAAATAATTTAAAAAAAAATACTCAAATAAATTTTTATATATCTGATTACTTTTAAAAATATGTATCACTATCAAACCTAATTTATTAAAATTAAAATAAAAATACAAAATAAAACATAAAAACATGTGATTCCAAAGGCTCACATGTAACACAATCTGACGCACAAACATAGATATGTACATATTTAACACTCAAATTTTTAATCCGCATGAAGGATTTTGGGTCTTTCGATCAGAGCTCAAATGGATTGAGTTCTGATTGAAATCGGCTTGTGGCTTGTGGTGCTTGATTTCGAGCCAGCTCAGCTCGAAATTGAATTGAGCTTGATCCGGCTCGAAATCAAAACGAGTTGGCTCAAATTTGAGTTATTTGGATATGTTGGCACGAAATAGAAACAAGGTGGCTCATATAAAGTCATTCAGATCTGTTTCAGTTAGAAAATAGGCTCGTAGCTTGTTATTTTGACCTTCAATTATTGAACTAAGGTAAAAGGACATTTTTGTAATGTGGTATCGCTCGCCTACCACATGTCACCTATCGCTCACCTATCTCCCACCTACCACTCTCTTGCTTCTATAAATAGAGAGGGTGTGAGACTTAGGAGAGCAAGGGGAAAGAGATCCGCTACCACAAAGGAGGAGAGAATAACTAGAGAGCTAGAGAGGAGGAGAGCATCTTGAGGCCTTGTATCAAGGTGTCGCTTGAGAGGGAGACCATAGAAGGAAAATGATGACTCATCTTTATGTATAAGTTATGTATTCTCCATTTCTTTTGTCTTGGTGAACTATTTGATTGATTTCCTTCCGGGGACGTAGATGCAGTTGGATCGAACCACGTAAACGATATGTGTTTGCTTGTGTTCTTTGCGTCTCCTTTCTATGTCAGGAAGTACATATCTCACAACAATTGGCGTCGTCTGTGGGAAGATCCATACTTCTTGGCTAGAGGTGTCCGCGTAAATGTGTTCGCGGCCAGCGATGAAGAAGAGGAGTTCGACATTCACGAACAAAGGAGCAAGCGGGTCGCGTCGCAGGCAGCTGAATCGCGGAAAATTCGGTGAGCAGTGGAAGCTTTGATCGAATGGATTCACACCGCAGGTTGTGCGGTTCGGCGAGACAGAGGAGGAAAAGTTCGCGAGCAAGGGCCGAAAATTTGCAACATGGCTGCCAGTAGAGGATTTCGGAGCAGGAGTCCAGTCTTGCGAGCAGCTCGAGCAGAGGGAAGAGGCGAAGATCGCGCAGAAAAGGGTTCGGGGAGTTCCCTGTTTGGAAGTTCGCGAAGCAGGAGGACCTGAGCAGTTTGGCAAGGCGCGACGACTCTGGAGAGGCAGTTATTCTCGTGCGAGAGGCAGAGGAATTCCTGATTTGTTCCGCTAGACGGAGAGGAGTGCTTGCGGAAAGGAGGCGCGAGCACAGAGCAAGAAGTTTTCTCCGGTGAACAGGTGTGATCTCTGTCAGAAGTGATNTATATATATATATATATATATATATATATATATATATATATATACATACATATATGTACATACATACATACATATATGTACATACATACATACATACATACATATCTACATACATACATACATATGTACATACATACATACATATCTACATACATACATACATATGTATATACATACATATATATGTATCTATATATATCTATGTATATATAAATATGTATGTATATATATATATATATATATATAGCTATGTGTGTGTTGAGTCCTGAATTGTGAGTGATCTTACACCGCCTAGGTATTGAGAATTTTAGAGGAGAAGAGTAGTGACTCGGACAAAAAGAAACTAAAATGTATTCTCTCTCGAAAATTTCTAGTGAAAAATGTTTAATGTCCACCTTCAAAGAAAAAGATACCTCACTCATTCGGTGGAATCAATTATCTGGTTTTGTCAGTTGAAATCGGCTGAGCGTGTTTGCAAAGTTGTCTTGCCAGTTTTAATCAAATTCTCAAATTCTGTTGTTGCCTCATGCTTTCTCCGAATATATTTAGAATATTCTGATCAAGTCATGTTTTTGATGCTGACCCGTTCTTTGAACTTGGTCAAATGTTGTGGCTAGGGGTGTAAACGAGCCGAACATGAGCGAGCCTAG
>JXCR01008552.1:13224-29829 GCA_002079205.1 Phalaenopsis hybrid cultivar | reverse complement strand
CTAGTTGTATATATATATATATATATATATATGTGTGAATTTAAATAGCATTGCATACCTCCTAGAGAAATGAAAGGGGGACAGAACGCCGGAGCTATCGCACGCCGCCAAACCAAAAGCTTTCCGGCGATACTCCTCGGTCGTCGCCACCTTCCCTCCATTTTGCGTCGTTGCAGCCATTATTAAACTCTGCTTCAGTTCTTCTTCTTCTTCCCTCTGTTCCTCCTTCCCACTCATTTATATAGGAGGAGCGTCCGCTAATCTAACTTTCATTAAACATAAATTTCTTAATTATAAATATAGCACTCTATTTCAGTTATTTTTAAAACTATCACTGCAATGTCAACGGTCAGGAACAAATTTCAAATAGAAATGTTTTCAAGAGCTACGTATATAATTTATGCTGACGCATGGCCTCCGGGAATAAAGGAGAAGGGAAAAAACCACTAAATACTAAATATGAGCATGATACGTCATCCCTGACGAGTGATATAAGTTTGCTGATATAATTTTTTGGAGTTTGACTTTGCTAGTGGAGAGAATGTTCTATTTAAGTTTCTCTACCTCTTTTTTCTTTGGGTTTATTTTCGTACTGGTTTATTGTATAAGAATTTTAGTTATTTCACTTGGGTTTTATTTGGGCTGTAATTTCAATTATATTTTTAAAAATGTTTCAAATAGATTTTAAAAGAAAGAGTTGGTTAAGTTTGTCATTCAAATAAGATATTTTTTTTTTTATAAATAGAAATATCATAAAGAGTATTTTTTAGGGTAACAAAAATTTATCATATTATAATTGTATTAAAAAAATGGGCTGCATGAATCTCGAAAGGATCTAATGGTCCATATAACAAAATAGATGAGAAAAAAGTATTAAAAATTGATTATAATTATAAAAAAAATATGGTAAAACCTATTAAAATAGAGACTATAAAAATGCACCATAAGAACCTGTAACTCTCAAATTAAAGTGGGGACATAAAAAGAAATCATAAAGATCTGTAACTCTCGCATTAAAGTATAGGCAAGCATGTTCTTTAGACTTGGACCATCATTTTTGTATACATAGGGAGCTCTTCATTCTTGACTTTTCTTATATAGAAAGAGCTTGGGGATGACCCAATTCGCTATTTCTAATATATAAAATGGGTCAAGCAGCTCGGGGATACCCCAGTTCGCCTTACAAAGCAAGTTTATGCTTGTAATTTTATTTAATTTTATATTATCTGTCTATTTTTTTCTCTCTCAATGTCTTTATCACTTAGTAAGCATGCCTTATNGATATTTTTTTTTATAAATAGAAATATCATAAAGAGTATTTTTTAGGGTAACAAAAATTTATCATATTATAACTGTATTAAAAAAAAATGGGCTGCATGAATCTCGAAAGGATCTAATGGTCCATATAACAAAATAGATGGAAAAAAGTAACAAAAATTGATTATAATTGTAGAAAACCATCGTAAAAACATGTAACTCTCCTATTAAAATAGAGACTATGAAAATGCACCATAAGAACCTGTAACCCCCAAATTAAAGTAGGGACATAAAAAGAAATCATAAAGACATGTAACTCTCGCATTAAAGTATAAGCAAGCATGTCCTTTAGACTTGGACCATCATTTTTTGTATAGATAGGGAGCTCTTCACTCTTGACTTTTCTCATATAGAAAGAGCTTGGGAATGACCCAGTTCGCTATTTTTGATATGCTAAATGGGTCAAGGAGCTCGAGGATGCCCCAGTTCGCCCTACAACGCAAGTCAATGCTTGTAATTTTATTTATTTTTCTATTATCTATCTATTTTTTTTCTCTTAATGTCTTTATCACTCAGATCCTTAAGCATGCCTTACAAAACAAATTTGAATTAAATATTCTAAAAGGAATAGTGAGTGTGAAGCATGCTACCAATAATAAGGGAAGCAACATCAACGAGAAGAAATACAACTCGGAGATACAACTAGCAGGGAGCGTGTTAATGAGTTAATGCAATAACAAATCTAGAACCAGAAACATTGTTTCTACCGTCTTCTTAGATTCTTTGGCTAAGAAGTGCGTACCACAAAATGAATGACTGGCTTGCAACAGTTGAAACAAAATAACCGAGCATGGACCACCGACTGTGACTGTGCGTTGCTCAACCAATTCTGAGTGACAAACATGTCATCCAACANTACCACAAAATGAATGACTGGCTTGCAACAGTTGAAACAAAATAACCGAGCATGGACCACCGACTGTGACTGCACGTTGCTCAACCAATTCTGAGTGACAAACATGTCATCCAACAAAAAAAAATGGAGTGTTAATTCACAACTTATCTAGTGCTATGACACAAATTTCTCTAATGTTGTCTCTGGTTAAACTGGCACTCAGGAAACTCGGTTCCGAGTGAGAGATTAAGAGGTTAATAACAAAAGATTCTTTTCTAGGGCAAGCAAACAAAAACTCCCCTCCGAAGCAAGTAAAAAAAAAATTTGTATGGTACGAGCGACTAAAAGACTCCCCTCTATGACAAACAAACAGAAAACTCCCCTTTGGGGAGAGTAAAAAAAATCCCCTCCAGGGCTAGCAAAAACAAAAAAAGGGACTCCTTTGTTGGATGAGCCAAAAAAAAAATCTCATTCACTACTAGCAAAAAAAAATCCCCTCCAAGGCTAACAAACAGGAAACATCCTCCGACGCGAGTAAAAAAAAACCCACTCTATGGCGAGAAAACAAAAAACTTATTTATGAGGGTGAGCAAAAAAAAAAAAAAAACTTTGGGATGATCGAGCAAACGATGGTCCAACATAGGAAATGGGATGTAAGAAGAGTAAGACTCAAGCTAGATGATATCACGACGAATGATTTTCTTAGGAGTCGAGTCTCCAATCAATACAGGAACCAAATCAAAGCAAGGAATACCTCAACACAGCATGGGCCAATGAATCAATTCAGAGAAAATTCTTCTGAGATGGCAAGATAGCTCAAAAGATGAGAGAAGGGAGCGCGGGAGCGCACTGCGCTCCATTCTTAAATAGAGAGTATTATCAGTGATTCATGTAATCATGTTTTTTTTACTTTGAAAATTTGCTTGTTTTATCACATCAATCACTATTATGGAATAAGAAAATAGAATAATTTAATATGTACACTCAAAAATGATCTGCACGAATCTTGAGACAATCTAACCATCAAGATAAAAAAATAAAGAACAAAAAGGTGTCAAAAATTGATTATGAATATAAAAGGCCCATAAAGACATGTCACTATCTATTAAAAGTAAGGACCATAAAAAAACATTACAAAGATATGTAACTCCCATATTAAAACGAGAACCATATAAATGCACCATAAAGATCTCTAACACACCTATTAAAGTATGGACAAGTATATAATTTTAAACTTGGTCCCTCATTATTCTATAAGTAGTGAGCCCATAGAATGTAAGAAGAGAAGCTCTTCTCTCTTGACTTTTCTCATGTGTGGAGAACTCTTCCCCCTTCTCAATATAACCGTTATTTTTATATAAAAGATGGGTCAAAGAGCCCATGAATATTTCAGTTTGCTTCTAAGAGGCATGTCTATCCATGTTAATTTATTTCTTTTCTCTTCTTTGTCTCTTTCTTTTTCTCTATCAAGGTCCTTACCACTCTGATCATTGGGAATATCTCGTAAGACAAATTTGGATCCAACAATGTGTGTGTGTGTGTGTGTCTTTCTATATGTGTAATTATAACTTATAGTAAGATCTTAAATTTTAAAATTTATAAAATTGTTAATAAGAAAATAAAATTAGAACAAATGAAGAGAAGTACTTCTTTTTCTACACGGATGAGATGTTGATTAGGTGATTCGACATTTTCTTCTGCATTGGAAGGTCGTATGCTCGAAGGTCAACAACCCAAATCTCTCTCACACTCTCTCTCCCTGATTATTTCTCTCTCTCTATCATATTATTTCTTTCTTAGAAGAAGTGTCTCCAAACCAAAAATTGTCATTACAATCTTCAACTTCAAATAAGAAATATTCCATTCCTTTTAATATCATTAGAATTAATATGATATCTTATTTATGAAAATAAAATCATTTTATCATTAAGTAAATGAAAAAAAAAATTGTTTTCAATAGATAACTCTAATAGCATGAAAATATAATTTAATTTCTAATGACATATTTTCAAATGGATTGGATAAGGTAAAGTATGATTTTTTATAATGATACTTTGCATGCACTAAATTTTTTAATTAGTGAAATATATTATCCTAATTATTTTTCTATTAAAAAAAATTTAAATTGATTATTATAAAAGTTAAAATTAGCTTCCCATATAATTCTTCAATTATAGATCTCATTTTAAGTCTACAATCATGAGTTTGAAGACAATAATTGAAAATAGAAGCAAACTTAAACATGACAATTGGCCGGTCCAAGGAAAATGGCATTTTTTTTTTTCAAAAATAGAGATTGAAATTGTCATTTTTAAGGGGCATTTACATATATAACCCCCAATTCTTATGTATATACATATCTAAAACCTAAATTTTAATTTTTTTTTAATTTTTATACCAACCAAATCATTCATATTACATAAATACGATCACTATTTTAACTTTTAAAAAGTGAAATACAACATTTTCTTATGCATATGTTAGACGTTGAGGTGTTAGAATGTAAATGTATAGGATTTGTGTGGTATGTATATAAATCTTCCTTTTTTCTACCCTAATTGAGACTAGTTGTAAGTAGGTAGGGTTGTAAATGAACCAATACACTTGATGAGCGACTCAAGCTATACTCGATTAATTTTCGATCATGCTTGCTCAAATTAGTAAATAAACAAGTTTGATTATTTTTTTTAAAAACTCGGAGCTTAAATGAACCAAATTTGAACATAGTTCACCTTNGATGAGCGACTCAAGCTATACTCGATTAATTTTCGATCATGCTTGCTCAAATTAGTAAATAAACAAGTTTGAATATTTTTTTAAAAACTCGGAGCTTAAATAAACCAAATTTGAACATAGTTCACTGACTTGTTAATGTTCAAGAACAGACTTGTTTGTTGCTCAAAAAGACGACAAGTAACTTGTTAAATATTTTATGCTTATATGCCATATTTTTAAAATAAAATTTGATTAAGTAGAATTTATTTAATTATATATATATATATATATATAATACTAATATATTATAATTTAATATAAATAAACACAAATTTTATTTATGTTATTTGATTTTTAAAAAACTTGCAATTTATATATTATTTTATTACATTAATATTAACTAGTTCTATTCAATTATTTATTTATTTTTAAATCATTTGCTAATAAGATTATATAAAAAATCAAATGCTCAATTAAAATTTTAACATGTTTATTAAGTTAAATATAAAAAATCATGTACAAATCAAATGTTTAGTTTTATATAAAAAAATTAAGTATTCATTTAAATTACAACTTTTTAATTAATATAAACAAATCAAGCATGAATATTAATTTTTTTAAAAAAATCAAGTATAAATATATTTTTGAAGCTCGTCTCAATTTTGAACTGAACATGACCAACTTATAATTCAACCAATCAAAGTTTAAATCATGGTATACTCGACTCAACTAGACTGAATTATAGGAAAAAAATATTGTGTGCGGCTGTCCGCACATCCGGATGATGGTCCAGATGTGGTCATGCTGTCATGTATTGCACAACGGCCCATCAGGACCGTCATCCAGACATACGATCATCGCACATATTATTTTCTCCAATTAAAAACCGAGTTGTGTAAAATTTTATGTACTTATAATATCACTTTAATGGATTATAATTTTATAATTCAAAGAGAGGCTGGTCTCAATCAACCAGAAATGACCGCCCAGTTAGTTAATTGGTCCCATTTTGATGAAATACCAGGTTATAATATTAATAAAATTTGGCATTTCAGTTCAGATTAAATTACTGTAAATAAAATATTTTAATTTAAAATAATAAAATATTAAGAATATCATGATGCAAAAATATGATTAGAATCAAATTTAAAATACTAAACAGTTCAAAGATTCATAAAAAATATTATTATTGCATCATTTAAATCAAATTAATAATTTAACCGATATTTTGTCACACCACCAAACTCTATTNTTAATATTAACTAGTTCTATTCAATTATTTATTTATTTTTATTCGTAAAATCATTTGCTAATAAGATTATATGAAAAAATCAAATGCTCAATTAAAATTTTAACATGTTTATTAAGTTAAATTTAAAAAATCATGTACAAATCAAATGTTTAGTTAAGTATTCATTTAAATTATAACTTTTTAATTAATATAAACAAATCAAGCACATATCAAGCATAAATATTAAAATTTTTTAAAAAATCAAGTATAAATATATTTTTGAAGCTCGTCTCAAGTTTAAACTGAACATGACCAACTTATAATTCAATCAATCAAAGTTCAAATCATGGTATGCTCAACTCAACTAGGCTGAATTATAGGAAAAAAATATTGTGTGCGGCTGTCCGCACATCCGGATGATGGTCCAGATGTGATCATGCTTTCATTTATTGCACAACGGCTCATCAGGACAGTCATCCAGACATACGATCATCAAACATATTATTTTCTTCAATTAAAAACCGAGTTGTGGGAAGAATTTTAAGTACTTATGATATCACTTTACTGAATTATAATTTTATAATTCAAACAGAGGCTGGTCTCAATTAACCAGAAATGATCACCCAGTTAGTTAATTGGTCCCATTTTGATGAAATACCAGGTTATAATATGAATAAAATTGGGCATTTCAGTTCAGATTAAATTACTATAAATAAAATATTTTAATTTAAAATAATAAAATATTAAAAATATCATGATGCAAAATATGATTTAGAATCAAATTTAAAATATTAAACAGTTCAAAGAATCATAAAAATGTTATTATTACATCATTTAAATCAAATTAATAATTTTAACCGATATTTTGTCACACAACCAACGTCTATTAGCTCTATGATCAAACATATATAGAAGAGGATATCAAATCATGGGCCATCAGTACGCAGTCTATCCACGATCTCCCGGTGAAAAGACGACGGTTGGGATGTCATGTGATGGCTCATAAATGGTCATGAGCGTGAGCCAACCATTCGACGTTGATCCTTTGTCAATCCCGAGGACCACCATCTGGACGAACAAAGTGGACTGGTTTAAGGAGCACGTGTTGACTCCTATGAAAGCCACATTTGGGGATTTCACAATTGAAGTTGTATTGGTGAGTCCAGGGTGGACCTTGATTGGGTCCAAGGGGGCCAACTGCGCCCCCTTATGTTGCCCTTATCACTTTAGCTCTTCCACAAACTGACGGCAAAATCTTGGCGGAGCACGAAGGCAATGTGACGGTTAGGAAGATGGAAATTAGGATTAAGGATGTAAGCGCTTAGGGAAAAGAGGAGATCACGTCCATGGAGATGACTGACTGTGTGGTGATGTGATTTATGGAGGAGCCGGCGGACGACTTACTGGCATAACTTACACCATCAAACAAAGCTCTCGTTTGATGGGATCAATAGATTTAATACTTTCACCTAAAGAATGAATGACTACTACATCAGTAAATCTAATGAATCTATTGTTAAATTTCTTTTCTCTAGTGTTAATAATGCATGGGAAAGAATTGGGAAATGGTCATTAAAAAAAAAAAAGAGGAAGATTTACTTACATACCACTCAATTCAAATGTATTTACATATCTAAGACCTAGACTTCAATTTTTACTTACATACCGTCTTATTCATATATGGAATGGTGTATTTTATATTTTAAGAATTAAAAATAGTTTTATTTTTTTATGTGATATGAAAATTTTCAGTGATATAAATGTGATTGATATGTAAATACATAAGAATTGGGTGATATGACAAGTATTATCATTTTGTAGCCATAATGATTCATCTGAATAAATTAATCAATAAAATTTTTTGAAACTATTTCATTTTCTTACGAATCATAATGAAGAAGTGAAAAAAGTTTACCTCTCAAAAAATATGCTGGTTCCACCCCTGGGTATGTCATTCTGACATGTCATCTCAATGAGACAATCTGTCATTCTGTCTTTGTGGGCCCATTGGGTAAGAGAATATGTGGCCCACGCCTGGCGATGCAGAATGAATCATGCAATCCTTTAGTAGAGCTGTCAAAAAAGCTCGTTGTTCGCAAACTTTCGTTAAGTAAATGAGCTGAACACGAACAAATTTTTAAAGCTCGAATTATAAACGAGCCGAACACAAACAACTCCTTGTTCGCTCGTTTTCAGCTCGTTTTAGCTCAAAATAAAATAAAAAAAAACTATTATAGAACTATTTATATAACAATATATTACATATATTATTTATATAATAATATATTATATATATTTATGTCTAAATTTAAATCATAACACCTCATGTGGCAATGTGGTAAGTGCATTCTTTTGTATATATTTGATCCAGGTTCGAATCGCACACTTGACATCTATTTTTCTCAATTTAAGTTTGATGAGCCAATTTCGAGCCGAACACGAACACAAATATTTTAATTGAGTTGAACACGAACACACAATTCACGAGCCGATTTCGAACACAAGCCGAGCGTGAGCTCGCTCAAACTTGGCTCGTTTACAGCCCTATCCGTTAGTTGTAGAGTCGGTCAGGAGAGCCCATTTTCGCTATCGCCGGCCCACGATGGCCAATTATTTAAGTACATTCAATTTCTCAATTCTCTGGTTCCTTCGATAAGAAATTGTAAGAGACTAAGAGAATGAAAGATATCAATATTTCATACAGTCCAATCTTCACATACTCTTGTATGGGCACACAATTGATAGGATGCTTGATAATTCTCTGTAAGTTCTTAGCGTCCTCAAAATAAAGCCTTTATTGAGTTCAGACTTTTTCAGAGCCTGGAGGTTGTAGCTCTCACACAGGTAGTGATCTTTTGACTTACTGTTGGGTTTGGCTTGTCACTCTCTTAGAGGCCATAATAACTCTTCGACCAGGAGTATTTACTCGAGCCTCGGAGCAAGTGTAAGCCTGCTCTTCACCTACGAGCTTTGGCTCTCCCATAGAAGGCAGTCACATGAACTAACAATTTTTACAGGTATTATCTGTTGAAATATATTTAAACATTATCAGGCATGATAAGATGTCATCACAAAAAATGGTCTTTAAGAACTAAATTAATAAATAGAAGTAAAATGAACGATATTTTATAACTTTCTTGTATCGGTAATGTTGTCAGCATTATACTTCTATTGCAGTTTTTTTCGGCCAAAGAATGACTATCCTGCGATTTGAAATTAAAACTCTATCATATTTGATCACATACGCAAACATCTTTATTTCCTTATTTGTCTTGTAAGAGCATCTTGTAGTTCTAAGAAAGTTTTAGTCATCATCGTCGGTTTAAAGTTTCTTCAATTTTCTAATTTATCCTGATGTACAAACTCACTTTCAAGAGGAAAAAGGCTCCGGAGGAGAAAGTATTAGAGGTTGTTCTTCATAAAAGTAGAGAGAAACTGACCCAAAGAGGAAGGGGTATGAGTGGAAGGTAAAAGAGATGCTCTTATAGTTTACTAGTTGTGCTTCAACCAGAAATCATCCAATAAGTCAAAAAAACACTAATTGTCCATATAAGAGCAACTTTTTATTTTATAGTGATATCATACATCAGCACATATGTTTCCCATAATATTTGAAGCTCGTTAAACGGATGTTGTAAGTAGACCTCAATTTTTTTTCCTTTGGGCTATGTGGGCTTGATACGATCAATATTAGAAATAAGAACGACGTAGTCATGCACACATCAGGGGACAAATTATATGATGTAATAATCACTGGTCAGCATGGGTACTATTTTGTGGTGTGACTGTACGAGGTGAACTCATCTCCACATAAACTAATCTTAACAATTTGTGGTTTTAGCTGCAAAGCCCAGATAATTGCAGTAAAAATGTCTTCATGCTTAACCGCATGACGGGTGAGTCATAGAATTAACATCAAGAGTTTCAGTATTGTGACATGTAATATGAGAAACAGTAAACGTAAAAGCAAATTGTCTATGTGAGTGAAAAGTAAAAGAGCACTTATATGGAATAGTTTTTTTTTTCTCTTTCACCCTCTTTGTTTGAGGAATGTCGGTCAAGCTTGGTTGAGCAAGATCATCGTGGAAGCGCTAGAGCAAACAAAGTCGAAGGAAGAATGAAGAAATGAGTTGTCGGGCGAGATCTGAATTTTAGGACATTTGTGCTGGATTTCTGTTGGATTTGCATCAGCTAAAGGTCGACGGTATTAAGTGAAATTGTTTCATTGGTAATCTGACACAATGTCAACGCAAATCTCATCAGCTAACTAACGTGTATGTTTACTTCAAATCTGACATTAATACTCTCTTCGAAAAATTTTCGTCATAAATTTTGATCCTATTAAAAACTTTTTTGTGNCCATTGGTAATCTGACACAATGTCAACGCAAATCTCATCAGCTAACTAACGTGTATGTTTACTTCAAATCTGGCATTAATACTCTCATCGAAAAATTTTCGACATAAATTTTGATCCTATTAAAAACTTTTTTGTAGTGTATAAAAATTATAATTAAAAATTTATTCAAATATTAGCTTGTTTTTATTTATAAAATTATCCGTTAATGACTTCATATGAAAAGTCAACGTTCTTTAAAATAATTATCTGTTTTAATAGTTTATTAAATAGTCATTCAATTAATATAAATATATTACATGTTAATTAAATATAATCATTAAAAAATAAAAAAATCAAATAAAAATAAATATGTAAAAATTTGGCTCGAGTTAGAGACGAAAATCAAGCCAAGTCCATTACTCGGCTCTATTACAGGGAAAATATTTGAGTACATGAGACATACGCAGCGCTGCGTACGTCTAAGAGTTATTCAGGGGTATAGGGAGGTTATATTGAGGTTATACCATTTTGTAACATCCCTGTAACCTATATGTAACCTACAAATGAGTTCCACACTTCTGTAATTTTATGAGAATAAATAAATTACACGGATATTAAAGGAGAATTACACGAAAATTACAGAAGGTATAACCNTAAATATATTACATGTTAATTAAATATAATCATTAAAAAATAAAAAAATCAAATAAAAATAAATATGTAAAAATTTGGCTCGAGTTAGAGACGAAAATCAAGCCAAGTCCATTACTCGGCTCTATTACAGGGAAAATATTTGAGTACATGAGACATACGCAGCACTGCGTACGTCTAAGAGTTATTCAGGGGTATAGGGGGTTATATCGGGGTTATACCCATTTGTAACATCCCTGTAACCTACATGTAACCTACAAATGAGTTCTACATTTCTGTAATTTCATGAGAATAAATAAATTACACGGATGTTACAGGAGAATTACACGGAAATTACAGAAGTTATAACACAATATACTCTTGAATAACCCCTGCTATATACACAGCGTGGTAAGTGATGCGTGTTGCCGATCTTATTTCCCTTTTATCCACTCTTTCTCTCTCCGAATCCGGCCTGGGTGAAGGGAATTAAATCCAAAACCAGCAATCACCCCTGGTATTCTTCACAAATTGAGGCAAGAAAATCGGAAAACCTGGAGCTGGTATTTGGATTCTTGAGTTTTCCGCCCTCATCTGCGATCTTATAAAGTGTGTTTCAACTGTTTCTTCCCTCGATTTCACCCAGAAATCATTCAGTGAATCTAAGGATAGCTCGATCAGAGACGAATGGAATCAAGGCGCTAAGAATCTGCAGTACTTTGCTTCGATATTTCTTCTCGAGACTCATTATGAGGTATTTTCTCTATCTCTGACTCGTTATCAGTTTTCCCTCGAGCTTTAAGGTGAATGTTGTTCCTTCTTGATCTGCGAGTTTTTGTTTCCACTTCCAATCTATATTGATTTCCCAGTTACTTTTTGTTAGATATTAGTGTTGCCTCTCATTTGCTTTTTTTCTTGATGGACAAGTAACATGCCCTAGTCCAGCGGACAAAGAATAGTTTGCTCTGCCAAACTGAAGTTGATTTGTCATTATGTATTAATGTGTGTGTAAACATAAGAATGCGTCTGCATGAAGTTCAAACTAGATGGGTCTAGAGCAGCGACTGAGAAAATAGCATACCGAACGGTCGATAGAAGATGTCGAAAGGAAGCCCCTCAAGATGNAGCGAACGGTCGATAGAAGATGTCGAAAGGAAGCCTTCATCGGCCTTTAACAATCGATGGGGAGCACTCCTTCGGACCATCGACCGAACAAACAACTGTTAGCCGATCGTCAATCTTTATCGATCGAATAGGTGCCGGGCTTTATTATATATGCAAATAATCTTGTAAATTACCAAAAGACCCATTTGAAATGTTAATCTTCACTCCTTCATTGACTCCTAATAGAATGTTTCATTCATTGGGCATGTTTTCCTGACAATCTCGGATTCAACATACTTTAAGGTGCGATGAGCGTGAAAACATTCATTCAAAAAGAAGAGTAACCCAACAACACCACTAAGGAGAGTCTAGCCGGGGAAAGAAGGGGAAGTAGCATTTACCCGAGAGTTCATGAAAGAATTTGTTAGCAAGGGTCGCAAGACTTAAGAACCAAGATCACCAACCAAATGTCGGGACAGTTCGCTAAGGTCCTTAAGGCGGCCGTTGCTCTGGCAGCCCGTCTAGTTTCAGTTGGAGAGCCAGCACGACTAGGAACACATAACCCTCATCAAGGAGAACTATCGGTCAATAATGAAAAAAGGGGATCCACCCGCAAGAAAAGCATGATGACGGACTGTACCAGAATAGCGTCAGATTCACCCCTTTAGAGGAAAGAAACCGACTAATGCGAGTCGAGGGACAGAAAAGTGGAAAAGGAAAATGGACGGGAGCTCTAAAAGGCAAAGTATAGGACCCGTAAACACACACACACACACACACACACACATAAACTAGCGAGTTACCTAAGAAGTCGAAATGTCCTCGACGCAACTGATAGACGGGATTACACGTCAAGTAATCATGACGAAAATTTGAAAAATATTTTATTTTATTTTATTTCATATTTTTTGAATAAAAGAGGGGGGATGTCATGCCAAAACCCTCGGCTATATTTGCGTAAGGAAAAATCGGACTGGACGGTTGTTCTCGGCTTTGCTCGAGACAAAACCTCAACGGTGAAGCCGTTCGAACATGAACTCACTGCCCAACCTAAAAAGGTCGTTCTGACTATCCCTAAGTTGAACGGCGAGGGTCTCCCTAACGACCAATAGTTCCGAGCATAAGCGGGTAACATCCCCTCTGCTAGCAAGCATCTCCCCCCGGAAGTCGGCACGCTTCTCGCGCAACCCTTCAATTTCTCTCTCCACTTGCTTGACCCTCTTAGGGGCCTCGACAACCCTTCCGTCACCTTCTCTTTGGGGGTTTTCCATGAAGCGGAGGAAGTGTTCCTCCATCTCGGCTAGGCGGCAGAGTATGAAGTTCGATGACACACGACGCCCTCGCAACTCCAGGGAGGGCTAGATGTTTGCTGCCTTGAGCTCCAACACCTGGACCTTTGGCATTCTGCTCGACAACTTGCTCCGACACCCTAAGCCCGGCCATGTCTCCTCTTGCAATGACCTGTGCCGCACTCGCCCCCTGGATCACAACTTGGTTCGTCGCCGCCACATCATCTTCGACACGCACGTCAATATCTGTCGATAAAGAATCGACAATCAAGACCTCGATCGCTGAAAAGAAAGAAACAAAAAAACTAATTAAACTACACACCAAGGATCCGCCATCACTCAGACATGAAATAAGAAAAGTGATACTTCCCCACCTTCCGAGGAGAAGCCGCTCCTAGCTTGACGAAGCCACATTTCAGCCTCAATCGTCGCCTCCTCAGTACTTGTTTGGGGAACCATGACCCCCGCAGCCGCCTGGGCAGGTATTCTTTCTCCCGCAGAAGGAACATTCATCCCTGACGAGTGTCCCACTAGAGGGTCCTCCGAACGACCTCTTATTTGTCCTACCTCTTCTGATGAGGGCTCGCTAGAAGACCAAAAGAAATAGACTTAGTCTCGCGATTGTCAGCTCTGTGTTTTGACACGACTCTCTTTCTGCTCACTCCTTCCACAGATGCCTCACCCAACGACTTTCGCTTCACATCTACCTTACGAGCTTGCGCCCACATGTCACTCATTGCCTTGAGGAGCATGCTTTTGTCGGTAGGTGGGATTCATTCGCCAGACATCATGAAAAACAAGTAGAGAGGAAGGCACGGGACAAAGGAATCTAAAGGAACTGAAGTGGTGCAGGCTTCCCTTGCCCCAAAGCTTTTTTATAATGGTCTGAGCCCATAAATTCAGGGAAATCCATAATTGCGCAACAATATCATTTATTTATTTATTCATTTGTATACGTGATAAAAAAAATTCTATTGTCATCATGCGCTAGACAACTTCTTAGGAGCAAGAGAATCGGATAACTAAGTACGTACACATAAGAATGTTTCAACATGAATCTCAAAGCAAATGGGCGACCGAGAAGGAGTAGGACTGATCGGGCATAAAAATAGACGATTGTTTCCAGATGAGCGGAGATAGAGAAAATACATTACTGAACAATTGATGGAAGATCTCAAAAGGAAGCCCCCCAAGACGGTCATCAACCTTCAGAATGATCGATGGGGAGCACTCATTCGGACCATAAATCGATCGAACCACGACCTGTCAGACGATTGACAATCCTTATAGATCAAATAGGTATCGAGTTTGATTATATGTAAATAATCTTGTAAATTACCAAAAAACGCTCCTGAAAAGTTAATGGTTAGGGAGCTAGTATTTATTTTTGTAATATTGAGACCTAGGCCTATAAATAAGGGTCCATATTATGGATAAAAGACACATTTTGCTTGTCTACTACTTCTCCTTCACTCTCTCAATCTCTCTCTCTCACTCTCTCTCTCTCTCTCTCTCTCTCTCTTAATTGTCACTTAATAGAACGTTGCATTCCTTAGGCGTGTTTCCCGGATAATCTCAGATTCAACAGTGTGTATTCAAGTTCCACTTATTGGTAGTAACTTTATGATGTTGTTTAACATATACAGACTGTTTTTTTTGTAGATTCTATAAATTCAGATTTAGTAAATTCTGGTAGGATTAACACTTGCTATATCTTGATGAATTGTTTTCGCTGTTTGTTTTATTATTTAAGCTTTTTGTGATGGGTAAATCTTTATATCCGTTAATCCCGTGAGGGGTGAAACTTAATAAATTTTGGATTCAATGGGGACGGAAATAAGAAATTCAAAACGATTTTGGAGCTGATTGGCTATAAATGGTATTTAATAAATTTTGTAAATCCAAATTTAGTAAATCTTCAGATGATTTAAACTCTAAGATCATTTGAAATGTTAACCATCAAATCTTGTTAAATCTAGATAAATTGTTTGGTTGCTTATTTCAAGATTTAAGATTTATGCGAGGGGTAATCCTTAAATCCTTTTGAGTGCAATGAATAGTGAGAGTAAATCTTGAATTTAATCAATAATGGCGTTGAAATTAGATTTATCAAAACAATAGGATTTAAAGTTTAAAGAATTCTTGGTGGGATTTAAGACTAGTCTTGTTTAATTCTTACCTAAAATAGGATACCAAACATCCCCTTAGAGGCAGCTTGGCAATGTATTTATGATGGGATTTAGCTTGGATTTAGCTTAACTCCTGCTAAATAGTGGAAATGACACTTTTAGAGGTTGTTTGGTAACTTCTGAGATTCAACTGAAGTGGATTTAATAAATCTTATAATCTGTATTTAGTAAGTTCTAAAGTGGTTAAATCTTAGAAATTGTTTGACAAGAGCCTTGATAAATCCAATTAAATATTGTGAAACTATTTGATAACTTTTTCCTCTTTTAAATTTATTTCTTTAGTTTTGTTCAATTTATTTTTATTTGTAATTACATAAAAACTGATTAATAGTTTTTAAAGTTAATTTATTATTAAGCATAATATTATTAAACTAATTTCTAAATAACCAGTAATTTACTATAGAAGACATACCAGGATTGCAGAGCAATTAACAACAAAAAAACCAGAAAAAAGTAATCACATTAACAGATATTCGAAAGGATGTGTCAAATGTGTTTTTTTATCCGCTTGATTGAGGATGTTGGTGGCAACTCCATAGGAGTCTTCTTCAGCTCATAGATTCATTGCTTATGATTCATGATCTCATCATTGTTGAAACCCGCCACACTGCATCTCTCATGCAGCATATGATCACTTTAGGATTTACTAAATCCATTTAATTAATTCTCATAACTTGCCAAACAACCCCTTAATGTTTCCAATATTCTATACTTTAGGATGTAAATTAAATTTTGCTCAACTCCTGCCTAAAATTGGATACCAAACAGCCCCTTATTGTAAAAAAATTATATAACTTCTTGTTTACATAACTTCATTCTAATTAGCAGTTGATGGCACCAGCTGGTGGCAAAGCTTATTTTTAGATTTGCTGGCACTTTAATTCAGGTTTTGCAAATCTGATGTCGAAAACTTTGAAGTTTAATCTGATTTCGATCGGCTAAACAAGCGCTTGAAGA
>JXCR01008552.1:0-11455 GCA_002079205.1 Phalaenopsis hybrid cultivar | reverse complement strand
TGGCTTTAAATTTGAAAGATTTGCATACATGCCACTCTGTTCCTATGCATTTACGAACCTAAACTTCAACTTTTAAGTACATACATATCAACTTTGCTGTACATGGAAGATTGTATTTTACTTAAAATGATAGTATTTTTAATGTGATATGAAATATTTGGATGGTTTAGATGCAAAAATGTAAAATTCTTATGTATTTACAAATCTAATACCTATAATTTTCTATTTACATTTATCACCCAAATGTTTCATACCACTTTAAAAATGCCACTTTTTAAATTTTAAAAAATGAAATTTGCATTTTCATGCATTAGAAAGGTGGCATGCATGTAAAAATTGATATTTAGGCGTTAGATAATATGTAAATACATATGAATTGATTGGTATGTTGGTAAATCTTCCAAAGGAATTTGTTGAGTTCTTGTTACGATGGTGCAATCAATTATGAGTATTTCAAATACTTTTCATTATTTACCTTATACTGCATTTAAAATACATCTAAATTTTTAGGGAAATTTGCATACCAACTTCACGATTCCTTCTTATTTACATATCTAACACCTAAGGCTTGCCATTTGCATTTATAACATTTTGGTGTGATGAACCTCATTTTTATAGAGGTAATGGTAGTGGTATTTTTGATATGATATCTGTTGTGAAAATTAGGGCGGAGAAAAACAGTAATCGACACAAATCCAGAAGAACACAGAGATTTAACGATGGTCGGCAAAATGCCTACGTCCTCGGGAGCAGAGCGGCGAGTTCCTTTCAATATTCAGAAAAGAGTTTACAGTACGTCCTCGGGAGCAGAGCGGCGAGTTCCTTTCAATATTCAGAAAAGGGTTTACAGAAATCCGGGATATCTCATGGGGTTACTAACAGACCTATTTATAACCCCAGGAGTAGACCCTAGGCACAATATGTAATTACAACATTACCTCNGGGCTGGAGGCAGTCGGGAGCTCCGGTGTTCCCAGATCTTGTGGCTGTTCAGAATTGGCTCACAAAGGCGGAAGAAATTTTGGCTGGTCAGCGAGCTTGATGATGATGATGATGAGAATTGAGAGGTGATGATTTTTAGTCCCAATAAATGTAGCTATGAAGCTCAGAATTTAGTTAGATGAATTGCAAACATTGTGTTCTTTGTAGTGTTTGTAAAGTTTGGCTTACTGCAAATTTCATTTCATAAATATGGAGTAGGGGTATATCGATAAATAATTTACTTTTGTGGCATTTACATGCATACCATCCAATTCCTATGCATTTACGTATCTAATATCTAAAGTATATTTTTTTATATTTATATCAGATTAAAAGATGCTATTGTTTTAAATTTTTAAAATGCAAAGTGCATCCTTTTATGCATAGATAAATAAGGTGGTATGCAGGTAAAAATTTAAGTTTAGGTGTTAGATATGTAAATCCATAGGAATTGAGTGGTATGCATGTAAAACTTCCTTTACCAAGATTTACATGCATACCACTATAATTATATATTTTGGGACTAAAATAGCTCCAACAAAAGTCATGGGTCTATTTTGTCACTATTCACTATAATGCAATAGGAATGATTTGGGTTTGCATAAATGTAGAAATCCGACTTTAGGTGGTAGATATATAAATACATTAGAAGGCGAATTTCACTTTTTAAAGATTTTAAGATGTTATCTTAATTAAAATTTGATGAGAATTTCCTCACCCAATTTATTATATTTGTGTAGATGCTCATAAAATTGTTGCAGAGGCAAAAGGCATTTGCTCTTAGGGTTTGTTTGGGATAGCTTGTGCGTTTCAGGATAAGCTACTTATCCTGAAACGTGGCCCGCGGCCCGCCGCAGGGGTCGACCCGCGGCCTGTGTTTAGTGTGAAAACTCAAACTCAGTTTTGGATAAGCTGACGAAAAGCGTGAACCAAATAGTACCGCCTGCACTTATAAGCTGCCTCAAACGGACACTAATTGCAAATGGTTTTTAAAACTTGTAATATTTCTTGCGGAACGAAATATAGGATAATTTCAATTTATTTATTTCGGGATAAAATTTGATTGTCTTGAAATATATAAGATTTCTTAGGAAGATTTGCATGCACATCACTCAATTCCTTTGTTTTTATATATAACATTTATACTTTAAATGAAAATATGTATTAAATGATCTTATGTTTTGATATGAAAATATGAGTGGTATAAAAGTAATATGAAAAATGGGAGTGGTATAAATGTTAAATTATATNTTTATATAATAATATATTATATATATTTATGTCTAAATTTAAATCATAACACCTCATGTGGCAATGTGGTAAGTGCATTCTTTTGTATATATTTGATCCAGGTTCGAATCGCACACTTGACATCTATTTTTCTCAATTTAAGTTTGATGAGCCAATTTCGAGCCGAACACGAACACAAATATTTTAATTGAGTTGAACACGAACACACAATTCACGAGCCGATTTCGAACACAAGCCGAGCGTGAGCTCGCTCAAACTTGGCTCGTTTACAGCCCTATCCGTTAGTTGTAGAGTCGGTCAGGAGAGCCCATTTTCGCTATCGCCGGCCCACGATGGCCAATTATTTAAGTACATTCAATTTCTCAATTCTCTGGTTCCTTCGATAAGAAATTGTAAGAGACTANCTGTCTTTGTGGGCCCATTGGGTAAGAGAATATGTGGCCCACGCCTGGCGATGCAGAATGAATCATGCAATCATTTAGTGATCTGTTAGTAGGGCTGTCAAAAAAGCTCGTTGTTCGCGAACAACTCGTGTTCGGCTCGTTTAGTAGCTCGTGTTCGGCTCGTTTACTTTGTTCGTTAAGTAAACGAGTCAAACACGAACAAATTTTTAAAGCTCGAATTATAAACGAACCGAACACGAACAACTCCTTGTTCGCTTGTTTTCGGCTCGTTTTAGCTCGAAATAAAAAAAAAATTATACAACTATTTATGTAACAATATATTACATATATTATTTATATAATAATACATTATATATATTTATGTCTAAGTTTAAATCATAACACCTTATGTGACAATGTGGTAAGTGCATTCTTTTGTATATATTTGATCCAGGTTCGAATCCCACACTTTACATCTATTTTTCTCAATTTAAGTTTGACGAGCCAATTTCGAGTTGAACACCAACCGAATACGAATACACTGTTCACGAGATGATTTCGAACACGAGTTATTTCGAACGAGCCGAACACGAGCCGAGTTTGAGCGCCCTCGTTTACATCCCTATCTGTTAGTTGTAGAGTCGGTCAGGAGAGCCCATTTTTGCTACCGCCAGCCCACGATGGCCAATTATTTATGTACATTCAATTTCCCAATTCCCTCGTTCCTTCGATAAGAAATTGTAAGAGACCAGGAGGNTAATATAATTATATATATATATATATATTAGGGATGTCAAACTGGCTCGTCGTTCACGAACAGCTCGTGTTCGGCTCGTTCGGTAAGAAACGAACACGAACAGTGACTTCACGAATAATTTCAAACACGAACTAATTTCAAACGAACCAAACACGAACATGAGCCCTGTTCGTTCGTGTTCGGTTCGTTTACACCCATACATGTGATGGCTCATAAATGGTCATGAGCGTATGCCAACCTTTCGACCTTGATCCTTTCTTTGACGGTCTGTCAATCTCGAGGACCACCATCTGGACAAACAAAGTGGACTGGTTTAAGGAGCACATGTTGACTCCTATGAAAGCCACATGTGGGGATTTCACAATTGAAGTTGTATTGGTGAGTCCAAGGTGGACCTTGATTGGTTCCAGGGGGCCAACTGCGCCCCCCTATGTTGCCCTTATCACTTTAGGTCTTTCACAAACAGACGGTGAAATCTTGGCGGAGCACAAAGGCAATGTGGCGGTTAGGAAGATGGAAATGTGGGATGAAGGATGTAGGCGCTTAGGGAAAAGAGGAGATCACGTCCATGGAGATGACTGACAGTACGACTTACTTGCGTCAGTTACGTGATTAATTGTGAATTACTTGCACCATCAAACAAAGCTCTCGTTTGATGGGACCAATAGATTTAATACTTTCACTTAAAGAATGAATGACTATTACATCAGTACATCTAATGAATCTATTGTTAAATTTCTTTTCTCTAGTGTTAATAATGCATGGGAAAGAATTGGGAAATTGTCATTAAAAAAAAAAAAGGAAGATTTACTTAAAAAAAAGGAAGATTTACTTACATACCACTCAATTCAAATGTATTTACATACCACCGTGTTCATATATGGAATGGTGTATTTCATATTTTAAGAATTAAAAATATCGTTATTTTTTATGTGATATGAAAAATTTCAGAAATATAAATGTCATAGATATGTAAATACATAAGAGTTGGGTGATATGACAAGTATTATCATTTCGTAGCCATAATGATTCATCTGAATAAATTAATCAATAAAATTTTTTGAAACTATTTCATTTTCTTACAAATCATAATGAAGAAGTGAAAAAAGTTTACCCCTTCTCAAAAATATGTTGGTTCCACCCCTTGGGTATGTCATTCTGACATGTCACCTCAATGAGACAATCTGACATTCTGTCTTTGTGGGCCCATTGGGTAAGAGAATATGTGGCCCACGCCTGGCGATGCAGAATGAATCATGCAATCATTTAGTGATCTGTTAGTAGGGCTGTCAAAAAAGCTCGTTGTTCGCGAACAACTCGTGTTCGGCTCGTTTAGTAGCTCGTGTTCGGCTCGTTTACTTTGTTCGTTAAGTAAACGAGTCAAACACGAACAAATTTTTAAAGCTCGAATTATAAACGAACCGAACACGAACAACTCCTTGTTCGCTTGTTTTCGGCTCGTTTTAGCTCGAAATAAAAAAAAAATTATACAACTATTTATGTAACAATATATTACATATATTATTTATATAATAATACATTATATATATTTATGTCTAAGTTTAAATCATAACACCTTATGTGACAATGTGGTAAGTGCATTCTTTTGTATATATTTGATCCAGGTTCGAATCCCACACTTTACATCTATTTTTCTCAATTTAAGTTTGACGAGCCAATTTCGAGTTGAACACCAACCGAATACGAATACACTGTTCACGAGATGATTTCGAACACGAGTTATTTCGAACGAGCCGAACACGAGCCGAGTTTGAGCGCCCTCGTTTACATCCCTATCTGTTAGTTGTAGAGTCGGTCAGGAGAGCCCATTTTTGCTACCGCCAGCCCACGATGGCCAATTATTTATGTACATTCAATTTCCCAATTCCCTCGTTCCTTCGATAAGAAATTGTAAGAGACCAGGAGGATGAAAGATATCAATATTTCATACAGTCCAATCTTCACATACTCTTGTATGGGCACACAATTGATAGGATGCTTGATAATTCTCTGTAAGTTCTTAGCGTCCTCAAAATAAAGCCTTTATTGAGTTCAGACTTTTTCAGAGCCTGGAGGTTGTAGCTCTCACACAGGTAGTGATCTTTTGACTTACTGTTGGGTTTGGCTTGTCACTCTCTTAGAGGCCATAATAACTCTTCGACGAGGAGTATTTACTCGAGCCTCGGAGCAAGTGTAAGCCTGCTCTTCACCTACGAGCTTTGGCTCTCCCATAGAAGGCAGTCACATGAACTAACAATTTTTACAGGTATTATCCTCCTTGCCCAATTTAAATATTATCAGGCATGATGAGATGTCATTACAAAAAAATGGTCTTTAAGAACTAAATTAATCAATAGAAATAAAATGAATGATATCTTATAACTTTCTTGTATCGGTAATGTTGTCGGCATTGCACTGCTATTGCAGTTTTTTTCGGCCAAAGAACGACTATCCCGCGATTTGAAATTAAAACTCTATCATATTTGTTCACATACGCAAACATCTTTATTTCCTTAGTTGTCTTGTAAGAGCATCTTGTAGTTCTAAGAAAGTTTTAGTCATCATCGTCGGTTTAAAGTTTCTTCAATTTTCTAATTTATCCTGATGTACAAACTCACTTTCAAGATGAAAAAGGCTCCGGAGGAGAAAGTATTAGAGGTTGTTCTTCATAAAAGTAGAGAGAAACTGATCCAAAGAGGAAGGGGAATGAGTGGAAAGTAAAAGAGACACTCTTATAGTTTACTAGTTGTGCTTCAACCATAAATCATCCAATAAGTCAAAAAATCACTAATTGTCTATATAAGAGCAACTTTTTATTTTATAGTGATATCATACATCAGCACATATGTTTCCCATAATATTTGAAGCTCGTTAAACGGATGTTGTAAGTAGACCTCAATTTTTTTTCCTTTGGGCTATGTGGGCTTGATACGATCAATATTAGAAATAAGAACGACGTAGTCATGCACACATCAGGGGACAAATTATATGATGTAATAGTCACTGGTCAGCATGAGTACTATTTTATGGTGTGACTGTATGAGGTGAACTCATCTCCACATAAATTAATCATAACAATGAGTGGTTCAGCTGCAAAGTCTAGATAACTGCAGTAAAAATGTTTTCATGCTTAACCACGTGACGAGTGAGTCATAGAATTAACATCAAGAGTTTCAGTATTTGTGTCATGTAATATGAGAAGCAGTAAACGTAAAAGCAAATTGTCTATGTGAGTGAAAAGTAAAAGAGCACTTATATGGAATAGTTTTTTTTTTCTCTTTCACCCTCTTTGTTTGAGGAATGTCGGTCAAGCTTGGTTGAGCAAGATCATCGTGGAAGCGCTAGAGCAAACAAAGTCGAAGGAAGAATGAAGAAATGAGTTGTCGGGCAAGATCTGAATTTTAGGACATTTGTGCTGGATTTCTGTTGGATTTGCATCAACTAAAGGTCGACGGTATTAAGTGAAATTGTTCCATTGGTAATCTGACACAATGTCAACGCAAATCTCATCAGCTAACTAACGTGTATGTTTACTTCAAATCTGGCATTAATACTCTCATCGAAAAATTTTCGACATAAATTTTGATCCTATTAAAAACTTTTTTGTAGTGTATAAAAATTATAATTAAAAATTTATTCAAATATTAGCTTGTTTTTATTTATAAAATTATCCGTTAATGACTTCATATGAAAAGTCAACGTTCTTTAAAATAATTATCTGTTTTAATAGTTTATTAAATAGTCATTCAATTAATATAAATATATTACATGTTAATTAAATATAATCATTAAAAAATAAAAAAATCAAATAAAAATAAATATGTAAAAATTTGGCTCGAGTTAGAGACGAAAATCAAGCCAAGTCCATTACTCGGCTCTATTACAGGGAAAATATTTGAGTACATGAGACATACGCAGCACTGCGTACGTCTAAGAGTTATTCAGGGGTATAGGGGGTTATATCGGGGTTATACCCATTTGTAACATCCCTGTAACCTACATGTAACCTACAAATGAGTTCTACATTTCTGTAATTTCATGAGAATAAATAAATTACACGGATGTTACAGGAGAATTACACGGAAATTACAGAAGTTATAACACAATATACTCTTGAATAACCCCTGCTATATACACAGCGTGGTAAGTGATGCGTGTTGCCGATCTTATTTCCCTTTTATCCACTCTTTCTCTCTCCGAATCCGGCCTGGGTGAAGGGAATTAAATCCAAAACCAGCAATCACCCCTGGTATTCTTCACAAATTGAGGCAAGAAAATCGGAAAACCTGGAGCTGGTATTTGGATTCTTGAGTTTTCCGCCCTCATCTGCGATCTTATAAAGTGTGTTTCAACTGTTTCTTCCCTCGATTTCACCCAGAAATCATTCAGTGAATCTAAGGATAGCTCGATCAGAGACGAATGGAATCAAGGCGCTAAGAATCTGCAGTACTTTGCTTCGATATTTCTTCTCGAGACTCATTATGAGGTATTTTCTCTATCTCTGACTCGTTATCAGTTTTCCCTCGAGCTTTAAGGTGAATGTTGTTCCTTCTTGATCTGCGAGTTTTTGTTTCCACTTCCAATCTATATTGATTTCCCAGTTACTTTTTGTTAGATATTAGTGTTGCCTCTCATTTGCTTTTTTCTTGATGAACAAGTAACATGCCCTAGTCCAGCGGACAAAGAATAGTTTGCTCTGCCAAACTCAAACTGAAGTTGATTTGTCATTATGTATTAATGTGTGTGTAAACATAAGAATGTGTCTGCATGAAATTCAAACTAGATCGGTCTAGAGCAGCGACTGAGAAAATAGCATAGCGAACGGTCGATAGAAGATGTCGAAAGGAAGCCTTCATCGGCCTTTAACAATCGATGGGGAGCACTCCTTCGGACCATCGACCGAACAAACAACTGTTAGCCGATCGTCAATCTTTATCGATCGAATAGGTGCCGGGATTTATTATATATGCAAATAATCTTGTAAATTACCAAAAGATCCATTTGAAATGTTAACCTATAAATAGGGTCCGTATTATGGATAAATGACACATTTTTGCTTATCCACTACTGCTCCTTCACTCCTTCATTGACTCCTAATAGAATGTTTCATTCATTGAGCGTGTTTTTCGGACAATCTCGGATTCAACATCCTTTAAGGTGCGATGAGCGTGGAAACATTCATTCAACAAGAAGAGTAACCCAACAACACCACTAAGGAGAGTCTAGCCAGGGGAAAGAAGGGGAAGTAGCATTTACCCGAGAGTTCATGAAAGAATTTGTTAGCAAGGGTCGCAAGACTTAAGAACCAAAATCACTAACCAGATGTCGGGACAGTTCGCTAAGGTCCTTAGGGCGGTCGTTGCTCTAGCAGCCCGTCTAGTTTCAGTTGGAGAGTCAGCACGACTAGGAACACATAACCCTCATCAAGGAGAACTATCGGTCAATAATGGAAAAAGGGGATCCACCCGCAAGAAAAGCCTGATGACGGACTGTACCAGAATAGCGTCAGATTCACCTCTTTAGAGGAAAGAAACCGACTAATGCGAACCGAGGGACGGAAAAGTGGAAAAGGAAAATGGACGGGAGCTCTAAAAGGCAAAGTATAGGACCCCTAAACACACACACACACACACACACATAAACTAGCGAGTTACCTAAGAAGTCGAAATGCCCTCGACGCAACTGATAGACGGGATTACACGTCAAGTAATCATGACGAAAATTTGAAAAATATTTTATTTTATTTTATTTCATATTTTTTGAATAAAAGAGGGGGGATGTCATGCCAAAACCCTCGGCTATATTTGCGTAAGGAAAAATCAGACTGGACGGTTGTTCTCGGCTTCGCTCGAGACAAAATCTCAATGGTGAAGCCGTTCGAACATGAACTAACTGCCCAACCTAAAAAGGTCGTTCTGACTATCCCTAAGTTGAACGGCAAGGGTCTCCCTAACGACCAATAGTTCCGAGCATAAGCGGGTAACATCCCCTCTATTAGCAAGCATCTCCCCCCGGAAGTCCGCACGCTTCTCGCGCAACCCTGCAATTTCTCTCTCCACTTGCTTGACCCTCTTAGGGGCCTCGACAACCCTTCCGTCACCTTCTCTTTGGGGGTTTTCCATGAAGCGGAGGAAGCGTTCCTCCATCTCGGCGAGGCGACAGAGTATGAAGTTCGACGACACACGACGCCCTCGCAACTCCAGGGAGGGCTAGATGGTTGCTGCCTTGAGCCCCAACACTTGGACCTTTGGCATCCCGCTCGACATCTTGCTCCGACACCCTAAGCCCCGCCATGTCTCCTCTTGCAACGACCTGTGCCGCACTCGCCCCCTGGATCAAAACTTGGTTCGTCGCCGCCACATCATCTTCGACACGCACGTCAATATCTGTCAATAAAGAATCGACAATCAAGACCTCGGTCGCTGAAAAGAAAGAAACAAAAAAACTAATTAAACTACACACCAATGATCCGCCCTCACTCAGACATGAAATAAGAAAAGTGATACTTCCCCACCTTCCGAGGAGAAGCCGCTCCTATCCTGACGAAGCCACATCTTAGCCTCAATCGCCTCCTCCGCAGCACTTGTTTGGGGAACCATGACCCCCGCAGCAGCCTGGGCAGGTATTCTTTCTCCCGCAGTAGGAACATTCATCCCCGACGAGTGTCCCACTAGAGGGTCCTCCGAACGACCTCTTATTTGTCCTACCTCTTCTGATGAGGGCCCGCTAGAAGACCAAAAGAAATAGACTTAGTCTCGCGATTGTCAGCTCCGTGTTTTGACACGACTTTCTTTCTGCTCACTCCTTCCACAGATGCCTCACCCAACGACTTTCGCTTCACATCTAACTTACGAGCTTGCACCCACATGTCACTCATTGCCTTGAGGAGCATGCTTTTGTCGGTAGGTGGGATTCATTCGCCAGACATCATGAAAAACAAGTAGAGAGGAAGGCACGGGACAAAGGAATCTAAAGGAACTGAAGTGGTGCAGGCTTCCCTTGCCCCAAAGCTTATTTATAATGGTTTGAGCCCATAAATTCAGGGAAATCCATAATTGCGCAACAATATCGTTTATTTATTTATTCATTTGTATACGTGATCAAAAAAATTTTATTGTCATCATGCGCTAGACAACTTCTTAGGAGTAAGAGAATCAGAGAACTAAGTACGTACACATAAGAATATTTTGGCACGAATCTCAAAGCAGATGGGCGACCCGAGAAGGAGTACGACCGATCGGACATAAAAATAGACGATTGTTTCCAGATGAGCGGAGATAGAGAAAATACATTACTGAACAATTGTCGGAAGATGTCAAAAGGAAGCCCCCCAAGACGGTCATCAACCTTCAGCATGATCGATGGGGAGCACTCATTCGGACCATAAATCGATCGAACCACGACCTGTCAGACGATTGACAATCCTTATAGATCAAATAGGTATCGAGCTTGATTATATGCAAATAATCTTGTAAATTACCAAAAAAACGCTCCTGAAATGTTAATGGTTAGGGAGCTAGTATTTATTGTTGTAATATTGAGACCTAAGCTTATAAATAAGGGTCCATATTATGGATAAAAGGCACATTTTGCTTGTCTACTACTTCTCCTTCACTCTCTCAATCTCTCTCTCTCACTCACTCTCTCTCTCTCTTTCTCTTAATTGTCACTTAATAGAACGTTGCATTCCTTAGGCGTGTTTCCCGGATAATCTCAGATTCAACAGTGTGTATTCAAGTTCCACTTATTGGTAGTAACTTTATGATGTTGTTTAACATATACAGACTGTTTTTTTGTAGATTCTATAAATTCAAATTTAGTAAATTCTGGTAGGATTAACACTTGCTATATCTCGATGAATTGTTTGGCTGTTTGTTTTATTATTTAAGCTTTTTGTGATGGGTAAATTTTTAAATCTGTTAATCCCGTGAGAGGTGAAACTTAATAAATTTTGGATTCAATGGGTACGGAAATAAGAAATTTAAAACGATTTTGGAGTTGATTGGCTATAAATGGTATTCAATAAATTTTGTAAATCCAAATTTAGTAAATCTTCAGATGATTTAAACTCTAAGATCATTTG
>JXCR01008543.1:0-14715 GCA_002079205.1 Phalaenopsis hybrid cultivar | reverse complement strand
GGGGCTGGGGATGCTTTTGTTGGAGCTATGCTATGGGGGATTGCAAAGGATCTGTCAACTTTGAAAGTGAGCGTTTTTAATTTTTATTATTATCCCTTATTTTTTATGATTTTAGGTTCTATTTTTGAACTCAAGTTAGAATCTTAACGGTTTAAGACAAGTAATCTTGTCAGGCCAATCACTATATTTCGTGGTTAGTGTTAGGAAAAATGAAATAATAAAAGGATTAAAGTAGGACTAGTTGCACTAGCAGTTACGTCGAATTTTATCCCAAAAGCTTAAGCATTTGAGTGAGTCAACTACTTGGTATTTCTATGACCACGTAATATTGAATTTTTTGAGGTGGAGCTAAGACCAAGTCTCTCATAGCTTCACACTTGAGGCATTATTTATTATTAATTTTTAGCATGAATTTGATGAATTCTGCTATTATTTTAGATAGGGGTTGTTTCCTTAAACTACAATGCAAATTACTATTCTATGAGCTTAGGACGTGATATAGTTTCTTTTTCAATAATTTTTCCCCCAAAATAAATCTACATTTTGATGAGATAACAGATTAAATTAATAATCTTTATGAAACTTCAAATATAGTTTGGTAAAAAAATTAATATTCTATATTTGTAAAAAAATTTTGATTTAGAGTAAAGCTTTGACCTAATAGTTGATACACCTTATATCTCAGTACAAGATTTATGCTGATTAGCATCCGACAAATCCAATGCTAATCAAGGGAAAATTTGATGCTAAATGGGATTAGCGTTGGATTTGTGTCATAAATAATTTTATCATTAAAACAGGTTAATTAAATTACTGCCGCAAATGTCCAACACAAATATTTTGCATCGGAATTAACATCCGTAAATATCGTCGTTAACCAATTTCATCGACTCTATGGTCCATGCAAGATTTAGCTTTTAATTTGTCTCAGCTTATGTCTGATGCTATTATCAAATAGTATCGTTAGAAGTCTGATGAATAGCGTCGAACTTTCCGACATTATTTCAATACAAACCTGTAAAAAAGAAAAAAAAACAAAAGAATGATTAGATTTTCACAAACGTGCACATAAAAAAGTGTATGTAATTTTTTCTATTACAAAAAATATGACAGTCGTGACTCTTGATGTTGAATACTTTTCCTGTTCTCAAGTCAACACGGCGGTTTATGTTTGAAACACAACCATTGAGAAATTTTAGAGAATGCATCTACTCAAAGTTTAGCTTTCGTCAATCAAATGTGAGATAATATGTAGTTTTGGGCTTTATTAGTTTACCGATATTTATCTCTTGATGTTCTTACCCATTCCCCTTACAATATTCTTACAGGTTCAGTCTTGCTTTGCCATTATCTTTTTTTTTTACTCTTGATATCTAGCATAGTATTGAAGATATTATCAAAAAATTCTTTTTAAAATGCATAACATTGAGATTATATCTAATCAGATTAATTTCCATTATTGAAGATCCCAGAAAATACTTTGCTTCGTCTAGTTATTTGTAACACCAAAATTTGTAAAATGATTTGAAACTAGATTGTTTTACAGTGATTTTTGGTACTGCACTGATCATGTGTAAATCAACTCTAGTTATCCTTAGGGGTGGATTTGATCTTTCAACTTTATTTCTGAAAATGCATCTCTATTCCTTCTGATTGAGTGATCGTGCGCTAAAAAGCTTCACTGACAATCGAACCAAAAAAAATTTTTCCATCTTCAAGGCGAATGCCTTGGACATATCCATGCAGCAAGGAGAATTCAATTTCCTGGCTGTGCTCCGACTTGATTGCATCTCATAGGCTGAAAAATCACTAATTGTCCACATAAGAGCAGCTTTAAGTTGAAATTCTGTTATTTAGTAATATTATACGTCAACACGTCTCTTTCTTACAATAATTGAGGCTCATTTATCAGAGACTATAAGTCGACTTCAATTTTATCATTTGGACTATGTGGCATGGTATGATCAGTATTAGAAATAAGAATGACAGTCATACACATATCAAGGGATAAATTATATGACGCGATAAGCACTGACCAACATGAATAGGGTGTTGTAGCATGACTCTACGGTGTGAACATATTTGCACATAAATCGAGCCTAACGTTGTGTGGTTCAGCTGCAAAGTCGAGATAATTGGGATATGACTCATAGAATTAATATCAACAATATTGGTACTATGCTATGTGAGTAGTTGTGCGTATAAAAGTGAATAGTCACTGAAGGGGTACGAACAGAAAGTGGAAGAGATATTTGTATGAATAATTTTCTGATTTTTATCCTTTCGCCCCCTGATTTGAAGCTATTTGCACCGCAAAATTTGCATTTCTTCTCAAATGCATCAACCTCTAATATAACTTGCTTTTGTTAACACACCAATATATCTTTTTCAGATAGTAACTCAAACTTCAAAATTTAATTTCTAATTCTGTTCAAGTCATCTGGAACTAAATTCGATGTAGGATTCGTTTCTTTTAATAATATTACTACCTGATTAAAGCATTATGTGGATATGTTGAAATCAGATTTATGCTCAACATTCTCAATGTTACCGATAACTACATATGCGTAGTGCGGCCTTTTCACAAAGTTTATTATGTAGCATTTAATAAATCATTGAATTGTTGTGCTTCATTGTTCAGTTCTTGATCATCATCATGTACACTCCTAAGAAAATGAGCCTTGTTAGTATCACCAATCTTTCCCTCATATATGCTATAATCGTGTTCTCTCAGCGGGGCGTAACTTGATGAGGCACCATAATGACCATATTGAACATCTGTCTCAAACTCATAATGTGAAGTCCAGTACCAATGATTGGGTTTAAATTCCTTATGGTATAGATCCAACTTTTTTTTTTAGATGTCGGTATACTTGATTCATGTACTTCACACAAAGGCATCGAAACTTGCCTTCTGAAAGGTAAATGGACAGCTGTGATTCCACCTGTTCAAATTTATCAACACTATTCAGGAACTCATCGATCAGTCATTTTCTTTCTCAATACAATCTGTTATACATCCATGCTCTCAAGTTTCGAAAATCCATCTACAACATATATTTAGCTTTATATATTTAAAATTTTGTTGTACAAATCACACAAATCACATATATTACATACATAAAAGCTCACTAAATGTGGTTTGATACATGAATCTTTTTTCGCCTTACGTCTTATTCAATGTCATATTTTTCATTTAATTATAATAGATTAAGATCATTTTTTATACAACATGCCTAGGTCTTTTTAGAGCATTGAAATACTTAACCCCATCTTATAAACTTATCTTTAAGTCTAAGAGCTACTTTTCTTTCACACAAGAAACTCAATGTATTACTCCACTTCAATCATCCAACTTGAATTATCTAATAATTAATATCCCGACTATATCACCATGACATTGAACAATGGATCAGAAACTATAACACCGAAATTTTAATTTTTACATTGTAGAAAAGAAAAAGTCAAAAGTCTCAGGAAAGGGAGACTCAAACAAGAAAAAATGTATCCCTAGATGATGTAGAGGAGGATTTCTCGCCTATACCGTGAACTCACAGGTGGAATTTGGCCAGAGACGTTGGATTGAGCGTTCGAGAGGGAGAAGCATTGATGGGGTCGAATAGTGGAGGAAGAAAGCAAAATGAACGAATGAGATTTCTAAGTCGGTGGGAGGGTTTTTAGTGCATTAGCATCGGCCTTAACGTTGACATTCTTTGATGCTATTAAGTAACTTAATAGCGTCAAAAATTCCGAGGCAAAGTCGATGCTAAGTCTAACTCTACTTAATAGCGTCCAATTTTTTTTCACCAGTGAACATCGTTCGACAAAAAGCGGACGCAGATTGGATGCTAATTTTGTGTCCAAAAAAAATCCGATGCTAAGTTTTACGCTAAATCACATGTTTTCTATAGTGTCTTCATTTGATAAAACTTAATACGTAGATTAAGGATCCTATATCTAAGTATATCTTCTCTTCTTTGACTAAATCACTTTATATGTGACAAATTTTTGTATATGGGCCGTCATCTTGATCGTTAGCCGTATATCAATGATTTTGGGGTTGGTATCATGATACCTTTTTTTTTCACTCTTTTTTATTGAGTGCTAATTGATTTGTTAAACATATTCTTTGTTAATCATGTGGACAACTTTTATCCATGTAATATTAGGTCTTCCTATTTTTCTTCTTAATTATCTTTACTTTGTTTTCCTCATCTCATTTAACGGTTGCATATTTTTACCCAGCATCACGTTCACAAATAATGAGCTTATTTTTAATCATTTTATGTTTAATATATGCCATTTTTAACATTTCCTTTTATATAATATTTTATTAATTTATTATTTCTCATTTTGTCATAAATCCAGTTTAACATTTTTATTTATGTCACAATCAACTTAATATCAATAATTTTCTTACAACCCAACATTTAGATTCTTTTAACATTGCCAACCTAATTGTAGTTCTATTAAATATATTTTTAAGCCTCTATAATATCCTCTTATAAATCAAGTTTTAACCATTGAAGTTATGACTTCGTTTATATTTCTATTATTCTTTATAATGAACAATGATAATTGAACATTTCATATTTAGGCATCAATTTATATTTTAATCATCAGATAATATTTCTTAATATTATACTTACTAGAATCACATTTTTAGTAGTTTTAAGGCCTCCATCTCGTAAGCATTTATTAATGTAGCATGTCACTATTTTTAATGAATGTGTACTAATTTGAATAATATGATCCGCAACATATTTATAGTTAGGGCTGTATCTCCAACAAGGATTGGGAGTGAGACTGGACTGCTATACATAATTTTTTCATAGCATTTATTATTGTCAGCTAATGTGGCCCAATTTTTCAGTTTTCATATTTTGTTGTAATAAGCGGCGAAGTTAATCTTAAGAAATCGACATTGCTATAATAGAGTTATATCTAATCAAAGAGGTAGAGAAGATTAACGTATTTGGATTAAGCCGATGGGTAAGATGGATTTGATAATTAAGAATAGAAAATTCAGCCATGCACGTGCAACCTATTTTGCCTAGTGGTAGAGTGCTTTTTTTTTCAAACACACAGGATTCTGAGTTCAAGCTCAACACACAAATATCCGGGAGTCTGGAAAAAAAAAAAAAAAACCATTTCATTCATACACACAATAAAATAGTGTGTTAATGTTAAACCTCACCGTACCTCCAAAATATGTCAAACATAATCCAACTATTTGGATGACTGACCCAACCTGAATAACCCAACTTGGACAACCAACTGACAACATGATCGACCCAGCCTGGACGACCGATCCAGTTTGAATGACCGACCGGTAGCCTGGATGACCAGAAGTTTAGACGAACAAAAGCTTGGAGGGTCAGCAGCTTAGACAAGCTTGAAGATAGCCAAACTATGAGCTCACTTATATAAAATACCAAAAATAACTTATACATCCCTCATTAAGCAATATTAGAGATGTAATTTTCCTTCATTGCAACCCCTGTACTATAAATAGGACGATCTTTTCATATAAGTGGGACTTTTGGCCCTCTCTCTTCTTGTTTTCTTAAAGATTTCAATTATATAAAAATGGCCACATGAGCTTGAGAATACCTGAATTTTATTCACAGGGGCAAGTCACGATGCACCCTTCCTCCCTCTATCTCTTCTCTCTCTTTCTCTCTCCTTTTTAATGCTCTAATTCCTTGAGATGTGATCCAATTACAAATTTGGATTCAACATTCTGAAGTGTGAGATGAGCGTAGATCATGCCACCAGCAGAAAAAGGAGCAACACAATGAGAATAATTGATGGTCAAGTTTGGTCAGTCCAGGTCCCAATCGACAAAGCTAGAATGACCGGAAGTCCAAACGACCAAAAATCCAGATGAATAGAAGTCAGGTGACCATAAATCTGGATGACCAGAAGTCCGGTGACCATAAATCTGGATGACCAGAAGTCCAGACGACCAAAAGTCTGGAAAACTAGAAATCTAAAGGAACAAAAGCCCAAATGACTACAAGTCATGACAACTAGAAGTCTGGACGACAAGAAGTCTGGAAAACTAGAAGTCCAGATAACCCAAAGTTTTGAGGATGAGCAGAAGAACACATGATCAGCAGTTGGGAACTCCATAAGCCCGGAATAGAAGTCGGGACAACCAGAAGTCTGGACGACCGTAAGGCCAGACTCCAAACGTCCAACAATATATGACAACCCATAACAATAAAAATGAGCTTTTGTTTCAATTTTTATGCGTTTCATTCATAAAAATAATCGATAAACTTTTCTAACTATGTGCATGATACCAGATCTGATCACTAACACCCAGGAAACTCAAGAAGTTTATGCAAGGTATCGCCAAAATCTGACTAACACTCAGGGAACTTGAATCCGAGTAGGGAAACCGAAAATGACACAAGATGTTCGATTGGTAGAATATTTTAAAATCTGACAGCGACGACTAACATCCAACCGGCAAGCCGCATAAAACCGACTAAATGCTATGCATCGAAAATCTTTTCTCCTAGCTCGACACAAGTTTAGCCCTAGAGATGGTTCTCTGCTCATAAGCGATAAGATTTGCATTGAGTGGCTTGCAAATTATTTTGGCGGTGAGTTTCTGCAGTTATCTCTATGAAGGTGGTGACAAGATTCACGCATGGCGAAAGGTGAGGCCCGATCGAGGCGCCTACTTAACTGAGCAGAATTGATAGGGATAGTGCAAGTTTTGAGTTGAGCGGTCGATACAAATCGAAACCAACAAAAGAAATCTCAAAATCAAATGTTTCACCATGACCAACATCACAAGCAATTGATTGCCACAATGGCACCACAAGCGATCAATGGTAAAGAGAGTGTAGTATAAGGTAAAACAAGACAGGTGAAAACTGAACGAGAGCTCCACTTTATTTTATGCTAAAAAAATTTCCATAGAATTTCTTATACGTTTACTTACAAGTGTTCAAATTGAAAAGAAGTTCTCTGAGTTACGTATAAGACCAATAGCCAGGCCAGATCAACTGATTGAAAAAATACCAACCAAGACGGTTTTACTGGCCCGAAAACCTTAAAGCACTTTAGAATCATAAAAAATGAAGTTCAAATTATTCATTTCTCGATTAAGAGTAGATGCAATAACCATTTTGCATTAAATGTTTTTGTTTTTTTGGCAGTTTCCTTTCAAAGGGATAAGAGAATTAGAGAACTAAATATTTATTTTAAAAATGTCTGACAGAAACTAATAGTCTGGACTGCTGACCCAATCTGAATAAGTCAGCTTGGACGGCTGGCCGACAACCTAGACGACCCACCCAGCCTGGATGACCGACAGACAGTTTGGATGACCAGAAGTCTATTTGAACTGAAGTCCGAACAACCAACAGCTTGGATGAGTCTGAAAATAGCCGCGTCATTAGCTCACTTATTTAAAATACTCAAAATAACATGTAAAATCTTCATTAAAGTTGAGTTAGAGATGCAATTTTCCTTGATTGCACTCACTCTACTATTAATAGGGAGGTTTTTTTCATGTAAGAGATACTTTTGGCTCGCTCTTCATGTATTCATAAAGATTTGGATTATATAAAAAGGACCATAAGAGCCCGGGAATATCCCAATTTACCTCGGAGGGGCGGCTCACGGCGCAATCCTCCCTCTATCTTTTTCTCTCGTTTCCAATGCTCTAATCTCTTAAGGTGTGATTCAAGGACAAATCTGGATTCAACATACTGAAAGGAGTGGTGAGCATGGATCATGCCGCCAACAAGAAGAACTGATGTAATTTTGGTCGACCAAGCCCCAATCGACACATCCGGAATGACAAATAATTCAAACGACCATAAAATTGGATGTGTAGAAGTCCAGATTACCGGAATTCTTGACAACCAAAAATTCAGACAATTAGAATTCCAAACAACCAAAAATCCAGACGACCAAAATTTGAGATGACCAGAAGTCCGGACGACCAGCAGTGCGAACAACCAGAAGTTCGGACGATCAAAAGTCAGAACAACTAGAAGTTTGGGCGACCAGAAATCTAGACAAACCGAAGTCCAGACGGTTAGGAACTTAGAAATCCAGATGACCAGAAGCCTGGACGACTAGAGGCCTATATTAGAACTAGAAGTTTGGACGACCAAAAGTCCAGATGACCAAAAGCTCAGTCGATCAAAAGTCCTGACGACCAGAAGCCTAAACGACCATAAGTCCAGACGACCAACAGTTTCGTTTCTTCTTTTATGTGTTTCATTCATAAAAATGATAAACACAACTTTTCTAATTATGTGCATGATCCCAAGTCCGACCAATTCCCGAGGAACTTTAAGAGTTTATGCAAGTGTTCATCAAAATCCGACTTACACTAGTGGAACTTGAACTTGGGTAATAGAACCGATAATGACACAAGATGTCCGATCGATATAAGTTATTTCAAAATCTGACCGTGTAGCAAGATGCACGATCGGTATCAGCCTCGAGGCTTGACTGACAGTGACGACTAACATCCGACAGGAAAGCGACATAAAAATTGATTTAACGCCAAGCATTGAAAATCCTATCTTCTAGCTCGACACAAGTCTAGCCCTGGAGATGGTTCCCTACTCATCAGTGACAAGATCTGCGTTGAGTGGCATGCAACTTATTCTAGCGGTGAGTCTCGATGGTTACCCCTGTGAAGGTAACAACAAGTTCGCGTCTGGCGAAAGGTGGGGCCCAACCGAGGCACCTACTTAACCGAGGAAAAGAGATACGTAGGGTGTGATTTGAGCCAACAGGTCGGTACAAATCAAAACCAACAAAAAAAATAAATTCTCAAAATCGAATGCTTCACTATGGCCAACATCACAAACAATCGATCACCACAAACACACCACAAGCAATAAATGGTAAAAAAAAAATGCAATAAAAGCTAAAATAAGAAAGGTGAAAATTGACCGAGAACTCCAATTTATTTTATGCTCGAAATAGTTTCATAGACTTTCTTATACGTTTACTTACAAGTGTTAAAAAAGAAGTGAAAATTTCTCTAAGTTACAGATAAGACCATCAATCAGGCCATATCAACTGACTGAAAAATACCGACCAAGCTAGAGGTCAGTAAAACCTAGCCAACCGAGACTGTCCTACTGACCCGTAGACTTTAAGAGAGCACATCAAAGTCATAAAAAAATGAAGTTAAAATAATTCAATTTTTGAGTAGATGCGATAATATTCTTTGCATTAAAATTTTCTTCTTCTTTTCACAGTTGTCTTTCAAAGAGATAAGATAATCGGGAAACTAAATATGTACCTCAAAAATATATCAGACAGAATCCCGCAGTCTCGATGACCGACCTAGCCTAAACGGCCGACCGACAGCTTGGACAACCAGAAGTCCAGGCGGATAGAAGTCTAGACGAGCCTGAAATAACCGAGCCACGAGTTCACTTATATAAAATACCCAAAATAAATTATTCAACTCTCATTAAAGTAGGGTTTGAGATGTAAATTATTTCATTGCACTTTCTCTACTATAAATATAGATATTTTTTCATGTAAGGGCGACTTTTGACCCTCTCTCTCTTCATGTATTCATAAAGATTTTAACTATATAAAAATGGTCACAAGAGCCCGGGACTATCCCAGTTCTGCCTTAGAGGAGCAAGTTGCGGCGCACTCCTCTCTCTATCTCTTCCCTCTAATCCTTTGAGGTGTGCTCCAAAGATAAACCTGGATTCGACACTTACATATAAAAAAATTGTGCACAATAACCTTAACCAGTTACACATCATTTTGAAAAAAAAAATGAATAAAGAATGAAGTCTTTTAAAAATATTCCAAATAATTTGGCTAATATGAGAATTTGATGCTGGAACAAAGGTATTTATCTGAGTTGCAGGATGAGAAGAAGTTGAAGGAGGTGTTGAGGTTTGCAAATGCTTGTGGGGCCATTACCACCACTAAGAAGGGAGCAGTCCCTGGTTTGCCTAGTGAAGCTGAGGTGTTGGAGTTTCTGAAGAAAGCTTGAGAGTGGTTTCGGGTTGTTTTTTTTTTTTTCGACAGTTTAATTTCTCGTTAGTAACTTAGTCTGTACTACGTAGTAAATCAGATTAGATTTACATCCTTAGGTATCTTGACATTTCACTGTTGTAATTCTTTTTACTCTCTGGAGAAATAAATTACAGAGAGATTAATTGTTGGGAAGATTTACATACATACCAATCAATTCTTATGCATTTACATATCCAACCCCTACACATTAATTTTTACAAATACGCCACCTTATTTCACTTCTTAGAAGCTAAAACAGTGTTATTTTTGATGTGATGTAAAAGATTTGAGTGTTATAAATGTAAACAAACCTAAAATTTTGTTGTTAGATATGTAAATTATAAGAATTGGGTGGTATGTAAATATCCTTAATCGGATGTTCCCAATTTCATGCATTTATTTTTTTTCGCATTATGGTTAAGAAGAAAAGATGAATATCTTTGTGTTTGTTTGTGGGTTATTGGATGATATTCTTGTTGGTTATTTATATTTTGTCATTAATCAATTGTCAGGAAATTGCTTTTCATATGATCACTTAAAGGGCTTTTTTATGTCATCAGATGAGCTTTTTTTACCTTCTGAAAGTTTTTTAAATGATTAGATTTTGCAATTTTCTCATGGTTATATTATGGGAGAGGGTGACATGGTAGGAATTGGGTGAGGTTGAGGCTAAGGCCGAGGTCGAGGGTGATGGGAGATCAAGCGAGTTGATGAAAGAGGCGAGGTTGAGCGAATGATGGTGACAATGGCGGGCAATGAAAAGATGTATGCTAAGGCATGAGGCTGAAAAGATTTTGAAATTAGCTGATTTGATTAATTTTGAGGTGCTGAAAAATCAGGATGTTTGGAGTATCTATAATATCATGAACTTTTTATTGTGCATTTATTTTATTTTAAGTCAAACACTAATATAAGTTAATGCATGTTAAATGGGATAATTGCTTGCACAAATTTATAATATAACGAGATGTATTGCATGGAATATTGATCCTCATGAGAGTGGTTGGGGTGTTAAATTACTTGGAGCAGACATCATATATTTATAAATTTATTTATAAATTTATACATTAATATGCGTGTGTGTTTATGCATGAACATTAATCCCCCTGACTATTAAATAAACCCACCGTATGCTCAGTTGGGCTGGGGGCATTATGTTCCTCAAAATAGAGATTGGTTTCGGCATAGGCTCACAAGATTGGTGTGCGATTATGAGCCCCATACATTGGAAATCAATGATCTTGCAGAGTTTAAGATGGATCGAATGGATGTTAAGATGCATGGCGGGGCTCGGGTTGGGGCTAGGGCTAGGGACGCCAACAATCCGATTTTGTGCCAAGTTGAGATTGGCTCAAGATTGGATTGACTTTTATTGGATAAAAAAATTTGGCTTCTAGCTCAGCTCGTTTATTTTGATATGATCTCAATCCGAGAAAAAATTGAAGCAATTTTCAAGCGATTAACGATCTTCAAGCTAAATTTATTAAATTCATAGTCATACCATACCAATAAAAGAAGAGTAATACATTGTTGATTTTCGAGCGTGTTTTGCCCATGGACAAAACATACCAAAACATGCTTGATGTAACATGCTCGATGAGACACGCTTCTATCAAAACATGCTTGATGCAAGGGCAAAACATACTAATGGAAGAAGGGTAATTTGGCCAGTATGGGACACAGACACATCACTGATGTACGAGGACAAATTCGTCATCCAAAAATGGAGAGAGAAGGAAGTTCTCAGCGGAGTCGCCAGAAAGAATCCCGTCGGGCTTTATTTTTGCTTTGGGGTTGGGCTTTTGAATGCTGTGTAGATTTGAATATTTTCGTTCAAATAATCAAGCACATCATAGAAAGTAGTAAACCACCTTGAAATGTTGATATACAATTTTACGATGGGTTTAGTTATTCGAACAGAAACATTGGATATCTGCACTGGTCTGCGGTTTAAACCAAATAAATTATTTCCCCTATCTAATCTGAAGGCTAGATGAAGTTTAAATTAGTTCTAGGGTCTTCATCTTCCTATAAGGGCAAGCCATTTGATTACTTACGTTTTAAACAACCAATGTTACTTAAGAAAACTCTCGATTACGGTTGCAGTTTCGTCCTTAAGAAATTTGTATATTTAGGTTTCCACGATTAGACATTGGATTTCAAAATGGGAAAAGCTCAAAAATTGAACAGTTGTTAACGGAAGCCGGAGGGAGAAAAGGTAGGAGACACTTGAAGATACCAAGGAAACCTCAATAGTTTCTCAGACTATCAAGTTGAAGAAAATTTCATGTTTCATCATGATGTTTTATTGGAATGTTAGGATTTATACTACACGGCATACAATCATACAGAAGCCTAAAGGTCAGGGTTTACGTCATAACTAGACGGACAACCTCGAAGTCCTAGGATGAAGTTCATTGAAAGAAGTGAAACTTCAGAGCCCTAACCTAAAAAGAAGGGAAACATATAATGTAATGGACTTACGACCTTGCCTGGAAAGGGGTGTCATCTAAACCACCTAATCACCTTCATAACAATGCATGGCCGGTCTCGATGATGCAAGATAGGGTAGGTTGTTGTGTTTAGGAGTAATAGGTCTTACGACTTAATTATAAATCAAGTTTTCTAAGTATGTATCGTATTCATAATGTCCCAACACTACTGGGAATTTATTTTGATATTTTAAAAATAAGTGTTCTATGTCTCACCACACTGATATGTTTAGTTGTATTTGATTAGTGCCGAGTGCATCGAAGCAAGCTATGTAATGGGTTGTGTAAGTCTATTATGATGCATGCATAGGTCTATTAAAAAATTCAATCGGTATGTATAGGTAGAACTTACTCTATAAGGTAGTGGTTCTCACGGGTCAAACTAATCATTTCCTTGCAATAAGTGAGGGCCTGAGGGTAAGGAGTACGAGCGATATGTTATGCATATGCCAACATATCATGTTGTCATTCATTATCCTAAATCGAAAAAAAAGTTTCTACTTAGTTTTATTTGATGTCAATCAAGGTTTACTTCAAATGCATGTTGTTTCGACAGTTGTGAATGCAATGATTTATGTGGTTTAGTTTTAGTTATAAGTTTTGTTTTGAAAAATTAAATTGAAGTTTTTTAAATTGGGGTAGAAGGCTTAGTCCTTAGGTAAGCCTACAGGAAATCCGGGCAAAGAGAAGAAATGTAAATATTGACCTATAATACGGGCAAGCCTATCAAAGGAATAGAAACAAATTGATAGTATGGGTACCATCTCTAACCTATGTCAGACTCGTCAACTGATATCATCCGAACAACTATTGATGGTTTAGTTGAGGTTCATCATTCGCATTGTGTTTCCTCTTCTTTTGGATAGTTTAGATGTTTATAGTTAATGACCACAACACTTCCTAACTCTATAAAAGAAAAGAAGACTCAAAAGATAAACCCTAGGTTACTACAACAACCTATTTATTTATAACAACCTTGCAATATAAAGTTAACACACCATAATAATATGTAAAGTAAATCTAAGGTTGCAGTTCATTTCAACAGCCATGCAGAATAGAGTTAGAATGCTTAATATAATTAATGAGTTAATTATTTTAAGACAACTTGGTCAAGATGCCCATGACTTTCTGTTATACTTGGGTTGTCGAGTTCACCGATTTACTTAGTTCAAAGAGGCAGTTAAACCTACTCCGACCAGAAGATTCTTATTAACAACCATGGGTTGCATCATTCGAGAAATCTTCATAAACCCGGGTAGTAGTGTTATAATTGCGATTGATGATCTTTGTTCATTAGAATTTCATTTAAGTTTTAATGTCTTTCTCCAATTTTAGGGGGTTGAAAATTTAAGTTTGCATAAGACTTCTTACCCAATTAAATTTTTTTGTATTATTTTTATTTTATTTTTAATGCTGAAATGACCTGGTCAAGATCTCATTGTTCCGTCCTCTCAGGGTCATTTGGGTTCGTGGCTTGATTTGTCACAAGTGACCGAAAGGTACTTTATTAATAGCCATAGGTTGCTTCCTTCAAAGTTCCTTCTCAAACTGGGTTATATTTTATAGTTAAAGTTTAAGTTTTAGTAATTTTTAAGGTTTATTTTTTTATATCTACAAATTTTTCACTTCGGCTCATATTATCTCTGGAGTGTGTTTTAATTCAAGTGTGCTTTTACTCTTTTATGAGAGATCAAACACTCCTTAAGTTTATTTGTTTATAGGTAATGAGTTGAGTTGTTGTTGATTCAGGTTGGTTTGATTTAGCCCTGGTTAAATTGGGTAAATTCAAGCTCTATATTAGCCTAGTTCAGGCTTGGTTAGTCCAAATTGGTTTATGTTGATTTAAGTTAGCCTAGGTTAGTCCAAATTGGTTTAAGTTGATTTTAGTTAGGCCAAGTTAGTCTGAGCTAGTCTAAATTGGTTTAATTTGATTTGGGTTAGCCCAAGTTTGGCTGGGTTGAGCTAGGTTTGATTTAAGTTTATTTGGGTTAGCCCAAGTTTAAGTTTGATTTGGGTTAGTTGATCCAGGTTGGTTTAAGTTTGATTTAGGTTAGCCCAGGCTTGTTTGTGTTGACCCAAGTTGGCTTTGAATTTGAATTTAGGTTAGTTTTGAGCTAAGTTTAGAATTTGGTTGGGTCAAGTCTACAGTGGGTTAGACTTTAGTTAAGTTTTAGGTTAAGTTAAGTTTAGAATT
>JXCR01008539.1:96612-168188 GCA_002079205.1 Phalaenopsis hybrid cultivar | reverse complement strand
AAATGGACAATAAATATCCAATTTATTTCCTTAAATAAATTAGCCTCATTGATGTATAGTAAATTATCTCCTCCATATTAACAAACACATTTCCATTCAAATTACTCTTAGCATATATATAACATACTAACATAGAATGCATTAGAATGACTTCAAAATTGCACTAAACTGAAATGTCAAAGTAGTCTCCTGTCATGTTAGTCTCAGACTCAATAAAAATAGCAAAATAGTCCACATACTCCTTTAATGAGGGCTTAAAATACTTCTCAATGATGGCTATTTTAGCCCCCATCAAAAAGAGCATATTTTTATAAACTTTGGGCGTTAAAATAACTCGCTAAAAAGAGCATAGTTTGATCGTGGCAAGCATAATAAATACAACGGTTCGGTAGTTCAAAAAGAATCAACGATGATCAATTTGTAAATATCAATATTTTTGGATGGTCTGTATGTAACTAATTATCCATGTCCCATACATTGCTCCATGGGAGGCATCATAATCATCATAGATGTAGCAGCCAAGCAAGGATGTGGCAATCTGCGGCGAAACTCTCGGCCTTCCTGGCACAACGCACACGGGTGACAAAACACGTGAGTTGCAACATCGCATATTGACTCCAATTGCTCGCGACTTTCTTCATCACTCACTATTCCGTGGCATCCAATAGACTTTGCTAATGCCTCGCAGTTTCCCTGAATAGATTAATCCCCCATTTTAAAGACAATTAGTATTATAAACATGGTTTTAAAAATCGGATCGGACCGGCCAATTCAACCGTGAACCGGTTTCTGTCCAAGCTCAAAACCATTTTGACATAGAACCGGAATAGAACCGATCAGAATCGGGGTTGAATTGGAGAGCTCGTCCGGTCTTTAAAGAATCAAACGATTTAAACATTATTCAATTTTAACCTTTTGATTTTGATATAACTACGGAAGAGGTAAAGGTTATGATAAAATGTTAAAAACATAAGAACGCATAGAAAGATTTACATCTATATACCATCAATTCTTATGTATTTACATATCTAACAAGTAAATTTCAAGTTTGCCTTGCCTATGCATGAAAAGGTGTACGTATATTGAAATTGGGTGGTATGTATATAAATGCCCCTATTATATAATGCTTGTATTACCCATCATGGCAAGGGAAATAATCAAGCAATTATATAGGAAGAATTACATACAAACCACTAAATTCTTATGTATTTACATATCTAACACCTGAGCTTCAATTTTTACACGTATGTCACGTTACTTATGCATGAAAATGTGCATTTCACATTTTAAAAGTTAAAATGATTGTATTTTTTATGTGATGGTATTAATAAAAAAGGTACAGTTTTAAGTGTTAGATATGTAAATACATAAGACTTGAGTGGTATGTATATAAATGCCCCAAAAAATAAATACAGCTTAACTAACATTTGTCAAAAGATATAGAAAATATAATCCAGAAGCAATCACCAATAAAACATACAAAAAAATAAATAATTATGATATAACCATGGGGCATTTACACACATACCACCCAGTTCTTATGTATATACAAATCTAACACTTAAACTTGATTTTTACATTTATACCACTCAAATCTTTCCTACCGCATAAAAAATACCATCATTTTAACACTTCAAAAATGAAATACACCTTTCATGCATTGTTAAGGTGACATATATGTCAAAACAGAAATTTACATGTTAGATATGTAAATACATAGGAATTGACTGATATGCGCGTAAATTACGATATAACTTACTTCAAGATTGAATCTTCGCCGAATAGCCGCACGGCGAGGGTAAGCAAGCCAAGGTGCTAGACAGTTCCAGCCAAAGAAACAATTTCCGAGCATATAAAGGCCTGCGTATGTGAAGCAGTTATGAATGAATGACCCAGGAGCTGATCCAAGCCTCTCCGCATTACTGCCAAATAGCACACATGGAGCAAAACTTCCAAGAAGACCTGAAATGTTGCCATTGAAGTCAGTACAGTAACTGATAGTAAGAAATTCAGTTGTAGATACGAAGATTTACAAGCATACCAATCAATTCATATGTTATTTACACATCTAACAGCAAATATGTCACCTTATTGATGCATGAAAAGATGTAGTTTACTTTTTAAAAGTTATAATAGTAGCACTTTTATGTGATATAAAAGATTTTGGTGGCACAAATGTAAAAAGCAATTAAACTTTAGATGTTAGATATATAAATACATAGGAATTGGGTAGTATGTATGTAAATGCCTACGCATCCAGTGTGGGACACCGAACAAGCCTCACACAAAGCCACAGCTGCAACTGCAAGTCTAGATGTGCAGAAAGACGTTGAATTTTAATAAATAAAATAATAAATTTATAAAATAAACCATTTCATCTAAAAGCTAATTAGTGACACTTATTAGCTTTCACGTTTTAACATTCTAATTAATCTCATGAAAATGTATGTTTTGTACTTGAGTGCTTTATGAAGGAGAATGTAATGCATGATCAATAGTTGATTGAAGCTAATGCGTTAATAGATATAATAATATCATCCTTTAACTTTATATTCATAATGCATTTAATGATTAACATCTTAGATAATATAAATATTAAGACACTAAAAATGAGATGAAATCAGTACAAATATTAAATAATAACTACAAATTATGAGAAAGAATAGATAAAATTCTTTATTGAATGAAGTGTTACACTTTTATAATATTTATAAAATTGATTTTCTAAATATGAACTCTATATTTAAAGTTTGTCTATTTAACCATTTCATAACGAGTTGTCTATTTATGTGATGCGTTTAAAATCAAGTGATTCATTATGTTCTTTCAATAAGGAGACTAATTTACCCTGAGAATTTATATCCAATTAATTTTTCTACAGTTGAGCATATAGCTCTTGAGAATCAATTTTCCAATTACATAATAAAATATACATCAGTGATGAGTTCTCATTATAGGGCGCGGCGCAATAGTTGATCATATGAAAGAAACAATTAAAGTAAAAAATAATAGTGTGTATCCCATAATTTACAAAGTTATTACCTTAGAATTAACGTTACGAGTGGTTATTACTACAATAAAAAGAGCATTTTCTGTAATCAAGGTTATCAAGTATCGATTACGCGGTAGAATGGGTGACGAATTATTCAGCATTGAATATTACCTTGCATCGAGAAAATATTGTTTGATTTGATTGAAGTTAACATACAACATAATCAAGTTTATATATCTTCACCATTCTCTCTTTGAAATTACATAGAAACTTGCACTCTCACATCCACACAAGAAAATCAAAGGTGAGGGCACAAGAAGAAATTTATCATATTAGGAAAAAAAGGATTATAGAAAGAAAAGTAGACCCAATAAAAATAAGAATGGGGGAAATCAAAGAAAAATTAAAGGAGATCGAGACATTACAAACTAATACTTCATCATCCTCGAATAAGAGCATTCTAGTATTACTTTATCTTAGAACATTACATCCTTGCATAGGCAGTTAATAATTAGATATTATTTAAGGGGGGGGGGAAATTATTTGAATGAAATCAAATATATTGATATATTGATCACCATCAAATTAAGTTTTATGGGGACAGCCTAACTTTTCAAATGCCCTAAATTATGAACCCCACTATCAGGATTAGGATTCACAAGAACTAAAGCAACATTTAAGGATTTATCATTAATCTAAACAACATTAATCCTAAATTTGAGAGTCAAGGATTGATCAGTCTATCATTTTGAAAATCAAATTGAGAAGCAAAAATACCTGGATTACTATAACCTGCATACTTGTTCCACCACTACAGGTAATGGGCAGTGGCCTCTTAGATATGGAAAAAATTAGTTTTCTCTGGCGCTTCGAACTTGAGTACACATAAAAACTATGATACATTTCAAAATCAATTTTATTAAATTCATTTTAGGCTTTCTAGTAAGCTTCTAAAATTCCTTAAATTAAATTAAAAGAAAGAAACCTCATTCCTAAACTTAAATTTAGATCCTTAGCATTTGAATTACAGAAAGTGTGCATTAAAAATAAATTTAAAAAATGCATTCTATCATCATCACCTCCTTATTTTGGATAAGACAAGACAAAGTGAAAATCAAAACCTATTTAGACTCTTCAGTTCAAAAGTAGTGGTTGGAAAAGATAGAGGTTGCCTAAGCTGAACAAGGAAAAGTAGGAAACAACCAAATGCATAATTATAGGGATCTATGAATTGAAATTAAATTTAAGAAGAGAATCCTTGCAGTAAAAAATTTGGTAAGGCAAAAGTCAAAAATACCTCCTTTCTAATGAAAATTCACTACAAGATAATATCATGGAAGCACTTTTTACACATTCCTTTGAGAATTATAATACATGTTTGATATGAAACTAGAGGCTCCTGCATCCAAATATTAAAATCTAATGTCTTTCAACAAAAAAAGTGAAGGATTATTGGTTAATTTTTAGGGTTAAGAGTAAGCCCTCAAGAAAAATTACTCAAGATGTCTAGGTTGAGATATTCAGGCGAGGAACCAGGTTATGTCCAGGGTGGACAATTGCCCACCCTCAAATTTGAGATTTCTCTATATAAATAGTAAAATTTAATATTTTTTTCTTATCTAGTTTAGGCAATTTAGTGTTAAGGGTAAGCCCTCAAGACAAACTACTCAAGATGTCTGGGTTGAGATATTCAGGGGTGGAACCGAGTTATGTCCGAGGTAGTCNATATATATATATATATTAGGAAACTACACAAGTACATGTATCGTTATCAAATAATATAGGACTTTTTGATTAAGACCTGAATTTCGAACCCAAGGGGAAGATTATGCAATTTGAACTTTTTAGAAAGTTTTTTTACTTTTAAAAAGATAATTACTTGAACTAAAAATGATTTTGGTAGGAAGTTAAAATTTAAATATTTTTGGTATTTTTTATACTTTAACGAAATAGTAACAACTTAAAAAGATAACTAAAGTTTTTGTAGAAGAAAAACACTTGATATGAAAATATCTTTTTTTCTTATCATGAATCGGTAATAAGTATATGAAATCTATTGTGGAAGTATGCAAATTGTGTTGTGCCAAATAGAAGCAATAATATTCCTTACCCTTACTAGAGATGCTATAAAGAACATTGACTAATTTAAAGTTTGAATAGTTCTGAAAACCGGTTAGGTAGGGATGATACTAGCTCTCACTCTAGAGTTCCCTCGATTCCCTCGACTTTGGGGCTAACATTCTTGTATCAGAACCTATAATAATAAACCAAGTTGGGGGCTTTCACCTGTCACTTTAAAGTCCTCTAACTCTACACCCATTATGATTATTTTCATATTTATTTGCACTCAATCATATGAGCTACATTCTCATTCATACAACCTCATGTAATTCTTTCCAATTTTTGACTGAGACAGTACCAACCCGGTACTTACATGTTCTTACAACAAATTTTAACGTCTGGATTGGCCAAATTAATAAGTAAATGTAGTGCATGGATTTAATTCATCAAAACTTCTTCCACATTAAAGATCAATACTCTCCACAACTTCCATCCAATACTTAATTACTTATTATTTTAAGAAGAAAGATAAAGAAAACAACTCAGAATCTATGGAGAAAATAAAACCACACTTTAGTTTAAAAGAAGAAATCATTGTCAAACTAAAAAAAAGTCACAATTAAAACCAAAAGTAGTCTAAATCAAAAAGATAAAAACTTACCTCAAGTCCTCCACCAAACTCTTGAAGATCCTCTGAATATCTTCTCTTTTACAATCACTGAAAATAAAATAACAAAAATGATAAAGTAAATAAAAAGCGGTTCCTGAAAACCTCTCCGAACTAATTCCCCAAATAAGAACTTTCTAAACATGCCAATATTTTCAGGACTCTTTTATAAGTCCTCATATAGTTTTCCAAGAGGTGCCTTGGGATCTCTTCAAAATGTGTCTTGATTCGATGTATTTGCCTAAGAGATGCATTCTTTCATGATAATTTTTGTCCATGGTGGTTACAATTACCTATTAAGCCAATGGGTGCCTCAAAAACCTCTTCGAAGTTCGTGAAAAATCAATTTTACTCGTCTAGTATCTGCCATTGGCGCTTAAGCGTGGGGTCTCGGAGCTTAGGCGTTGCCTTCACCGTTTAAACGGAGCTTATGCGCCGGATCTGGCGCTTAGGAGCCAAAACTCTTTTCACAATTTTTCACCTTTTTACTCCAAATTTGATCCCTTTTCACTGCTTTAAGCATTTTTTTCCATTTTTACTTGTATCTACAAGAAAAACACAAAAATACCTTCTATTAAAGCGCAATATCTAAAAAATAGGTATAAAAATGTGTCTAAAAACACTTTATATTTTAGGTGTATCAAAATCCCCCAAACTTATAATTTTATTTGTCCTCAAGTGACACTTCAATCTTTAAAAACCAAATATGTATGATATGTATATAAGTTTCTTTAGGAGTTACTAAAGTTTAGATTTAGAAATATAGTAGTCAAACTTAGAAAAAAATAATTAGTAAATGAGACTAACTTAAAGTTTGAAAATTTTTAATGTTTAGAACTATGAAAATATGAGTTTCTATCTGATTCAGAAATATTGTAAGATCTCTATATTTAGATTTTAGTTCTTTTATTTTCTCTACTTTAAAATTTCTATTAAAAATAATTTTACTTACTATATTATATTCATAAGCTTAAGATTTTATCAAGTCTTATACTTTTAAAAGAAAAACAAATGTAGAAAAATTTTTTGATTAGGCACTAATCCTCAAGCTTCTACTCTCTTATGTTTCTTTTCTTTTTCTTTGATTTACTTTTTATTTTCTTTTTATTTTCTTTTTATTTTTCTTTTTATTTTTCTTTTTATTTTTCTTCTTCTTTTTCTTTTTCAGGCAAGGATTACTATATCTGGATAAGTCTTTAATGGATTTTGAATTCCACTTCTCCTTTTCTAAAGCAGTAAAAATAAAAGTCTAAATTATCTAAATTTTTCAAAAATACAATTTTTCTTACTAAAGATAACCACTTATATTAATCATTTTTAAAAATAAAAGTCTAAATTATCTAAATTTTTCAAAAATACAATTTTTCTTACTAAAGACAGTCACATATAATTAAAATCATTTTTTCTATACTAAAAATTTTTAACTTAAAGTTTTTCTTCATTACTTAAAATTTTAACTAAATTTTTTTACTCATTTCTATATACTAAAAATTTTTAACTTAAAGTTTTTCTTCATTACTTAAAATTTTAACTAAATTTTCTTGCTCATTTCTAAAATCAAATTTTACATCCGTGATATAACTTCATATACATAATCAATTTTTCTTTTAAAATCCAAATCAGTTGTAGTACATTTGAGAACAAATAAAATTCCAATTTTGAAAATATTTTTCATCCCCCCCCAAACTTAAATTTTTAACAGATTAAACATTTTATAAATAGATATATATAATCAGGAATGAAAATTTAAAAATAACATGCTAACAGGAATTTTAAACCCAAATTATACAAGTATAAAACTAAAGAGAGGAGTAAAATTAATTTTTTTTTTATCAAATTTTCTATCTTTTATTTTAATTTAACATGTAGAGATTCAATAGACTTCTAAACAGTGGATAATAACATAAAAGCAAACATACACACTACTGACATCACAATCTTAGCATAAAGACAAACTTGCAAAAATGATAAAAGAAAAATAAATAGTAGCAGTTTTTGAATTTCAAGTTTAAGATCTAAGCTAGCAAGATTTTTTACTTTATAACAGATATGAAATTAAGTTAAGTTCTAAACTAACTAAATCACAGTACAAAACACAAAACAACAGTTACTACCTTAAAATTAAAAAATAAAATATTAACTACCACAAACAATATATTAATTCACAAACAAGTACAAATACATTTAACACTTAATCTTGGATGAGAAAAATTTCCTAAGTACAAAACACTTAACACACATTTACAATTAAACACATAAGTGACACAAACACTAAACATAGGACATCAACACTAACACACATAAAAATATAACTCCAAACACACAATTCCTAACACTTAACTTAATGTCAGTCTTCATTAGAAGGAATGAATTCTTGTCTTTCAGCAGTCTTTCCAGGAATATAGAGTTGATAAAACGGACAGTGAGGACGAGCTCTAATATTATCATCTTCGATCCACTTTTGCTTAAGGAACATCGCCTTATTCGCTTCCTCTACATAACTGGTATGGCTGAATTGCAACTTAAGTTGCCACCCAATATGTTCTAGATGAGCATGTAATTCAAGCGCCTTAGTCTCTAATACACACATAGTATTCTCCATCTGGTTGATCTTCTCCAATATCCCTTCAATACTAATGGCTAAGAAACCATTATACCTCTCCTATGCACTTTGACTAATGAACATCTTCCTCATGGCTTCTTCCTTCTTCTTTAAATTCATCTCCCATGAAGTCATTACCTCTTTTTAAGAATTTTAGGGCTAAAAATAATCTGGGGTGAAATTCCTTTACAAACCCTTTCTATTTGTAGGCCTAAATCTCCCTCATAAATTCTAGGCACGCCTAGAAACTTACACGTTTAATCTATCTAAATTGCAGTTACACCTTCTAGAAATCAAAATTTGCACATGCGATTAAATTGTCGAGCGTAAGCGCCGGATCTGGGGCTTAAGCATCAGTGCACATTTTTGCACTAGTCAACATAACGTCCAAATTCTCATTCTAACATGTCTAGGTCACTAAATAAAGTCTAAAAATCATTACTAGCACATAATAAGCTCAAAAATACTTCCCCAAATTTCTTAGTCAGACTCAAAACAACAATCAAAGAAAGAACACCTGATAATTATGGGTTTCCTCCCACAAAGCACTTGGTTTTACGTCGTCGGCCCGACGTAACCAGTGCTTATTTTGGTTGACCCAACATCATTCCATCATTATATTTATGTTGATCCCCAATATAATAAGGTTTCAGTCTATGTCAATTCACCTTAAAAATTTTCTCAGAATTATGATCTTTAATATCCACAGCTCCATAAAGAAAAACTTTTATCACAACAAATGGACCCATCCACCTAGACTTAAGTTTGCCTGTAAATAATCTTAACCTTGCATTATATAGCAAAACTTGTTGCCATGGCTAAAAATTTTTAGTAAGAATCTTTTAATCATGCCACATTTTCATCTTTTCTTTATAAATCTTATCATTATCACAAGATTCATTCCTTATCTCTTCAAGCTCATCTAATTGTAACAATCTTTCCTCACCAGCATCTTTTAAATTATAATTGAACTCTTTAATAGCCCAATATGCTTTATTCTCCAAGTTCAACTGGTAAGTGAGAAGCTTTCCCAAATATTAGCCTATATGGGGACATTCCTATAAGAATTTTATCTGCAGTCCTATAAGCCTACAAAGCATAGTCAAGTTTGACTGACCAATCTATTTTTATTGGATTCACAGATTTTTTCATAATTCTTTTAATTTTTCGATTGGATAGTTCATCCAAACCACTTATCTGAGGATGATAAGCAGTAGCAATCCTATGATTTATATGATATTTCTTTAATAACTTCTCCATAACGACAATTCTGAAATGACATCCCCCATCAGTAATTATAACTCTCGACATCCCAAATCTATAAAATATGTTTATTTTCAAAAATTTTGCAACCCTTTGAGCATCACATCGAGGTAAAGCAACAACTTCTATCCATTTGGATACATATTCCACTACTAACATAATATATAAATTTTCGAAAGATGGTAAATGGTCCCATGAAATCTAATCCCCAAACATCAAATATTTCAACTTCTAGCATATAGTTATGGGGCATTTAATTTCTTCTAGAAATATTGCCTACTCTTTGACATCTAGCACAAGTTTTAATAAGCATTAACATCTCTAAAAATTGTAGGCCAATAAAATTTAGATTGTAGAATTTTGTATGCAACATCTCTAAAAATTGTAGGCCAATAAAATCCAGATTGTAGAATTTTGTATGTTGTTTTATAAACACCAAAATGTCCCTCAAAATTAGAATTATGTCATTTTTGGATAATTTCATAAGTTTCTTCTAATGGTACACATCTTTGAATGGTCAGATCCTTTCCTTTTTTTTAATAAAAGAGCAACTCGTGGCTCCTTATGCATTGATACTCAAAAGAAGTTACAAAAGGAGCGATAGAGGATCCCCAGCTAAAAAACCCAAAAGAAAAAAAAGCCTAGGGGGTCTAAAATCCACAGTACAACGCGACACAAAAAGGAAAGAAAAAAAAAGTAAATTATTACATCAAAACAAAATAAGTATTGTTCCAAACAAGAAAACTCATCCAACAGCTCAAACCATCCAAACTTGTACCATAACATATCTTCACGGTAGAAAGGTTAAAGCTTGTGGACAAGGTGCAACAAGTAAATCTCCCCAGACCAATGTCATCATACAGCCAAAGAAAAACAATACCTTGCAGAAAAGTTAGTCCAAAATCTTCCAAAGTAGGCATAAGCTTAAAATATAAGTAGAAACATCACCTCAAAGTATAAACCGAAAAGGGCCCCATAAGAGCAACATGAAAGTGCAGCCAATGATAGTCCAGAAAATTCTTCGTAGAGACAATATAGGAATGAATTGGTATTGCAAAGTCACTAGAAGCACAATAGTAATTAATATGTAAAAATATTCCACAATGCCACTGCAGCAATATACCTCCAAAACTAAAAATCTGCCAAATTGAGGGATAGCATAACCGAAAGACAGCAAGACATATAAGCAAAACTGAAAAATCTGCCAACAAGTAGGAAACTCAATCTAAACCTATAGCATAACTGAAGGACAACAAATATGGAGTAAACCAAAAATCGGTAATACAGTAGGCCACACATAACAAAATAGAAATAAAATTTAAATATAAGGGGAATCAAGAGAGTCACTTAATAAAAGGCACTTTAAGTGATGCATAAGAGAAACACCAACCAAAAGATTAGTGTTACCCTTAGCCATCTTAGCAGGCCAATCAGCTAGGAGTTCCCTTCACGAAAAATAAAAGACATGCGGAAATTAATGTTAAAATTTTTGATAGCCTCCTTAATTCTTTTCTAAGTGTAAAGAACTTTCCAAATGGGTACAACAAAGGTACTGAAATTCTTAAAAAGCAATAAAGAGTCCGTCTCAATGATGATATTGGAGAAATTACAAGAGTTAGCAACCAACAGGGAAAGCAGAAAAGCCCATCTTTCGGCTTCTAAAGCAGATGAAGCATTAATAGGAGAGCAAAAATAGCAAATTCATTGTCTCAAATGATTGTGAAAAACACCACCCGCACCCGCACCCGTGGAAGTCCAGCTTCCATCAATATTAATCTTGGTCCAACCCAGGGGTGGTGTTTGCCACCTAATCATGGTGGTCGTCCTGCTCACCCGAGGTTGAAAGCAAGAAATGTCCAAACCAAAGATACGATTTAGTTGATATTGATAAGCTATAATATAAGAAACAGTATTAGTAGGAGACAGTTCCGTAAGAAAATGTTTAAAACTATTTCTAGTCATCCAGATAAACCAAAAGAACACCAAAGAAAAGCATAAGAATTTTTTATCAACCAAGGCAGCAGCTTTCCAAGTATGTAAGTAGTCTATCATGTAAGAACTATGAGGCCAACAAACCCAAAAATGTTGTCCTAATAAGGACCTAACCTCTCTAGCATAGGCACATTCAAAGAAAAGGTGCCCCTGGGATTCTTCATCTTTCTTACAAATATAACACTGAGAAGCAATCTTAAGACCTTTAAGTTTGAGAATATCATCAAGTGGAAGCAGCTTAAGCAACAATTTCCACAGAAAAAAAGAGATAGAAGGGGTAAAAATAATATTCCAAATATGCCTGCCCTGATGCCAATTGCAAAAGTTATAGATGCTAGAGTATAAAAATTTTCTAGGAGACGTAGAAGTAGTAGAAATTTTCCACATGGGGGTGTCTTTCATTCTCTTATCTATAGGAATTTTTGAAATTTTATCATAGTCATCACCAATGACATCTTTTAATTTATAAACATCCCAATGACCATTCGACCAACAATCCAAGAGAATCAAGTTATTATTAAGCAAATAAGGTGAAAAATTGGAATCGCCTTGACCCCATTGATCGTGTTGGAAGGAAATGTTACCATCACCAATATCCCAAAAAATAAACTTAACAGCAATCAAGTGGGCAGTAATGATGGCTATCCAAATTTTAGAATCACCTACTTTCCAATTAACAATAGCCAGATTTATGCAAACACAATATTTATGATGCATGAAATGAGCCCAAAAGGAGGTATTGGCACGGAAGTTGAACGAAAGCTTGCACATATTAATATCCAAGATTTGCTTCAAATTCTTAATACCTAGACCCCCCGTAGTAAAAGGTTTAGAGATTTTATCAAAGGTGGCCCAGTGTTTTCTGGCATTAGTGTCTGACCAGATAAATCTGTTAAAAAGCTTCTCTAAGGTGTTTTGGGTACACTTTTTAAGATTTAAAACCCGTAAAGCATAGAGTGGAATACTCATCAAGATACTTCTAATTAAAGTAATCCTCCCACCATTACAGAGAAAAGAATTCCTCAAATCATTAATCTTATGGTTGATTTTATCAACCACATCATCTAATTGAGTTTATTTCCGACGACCCCAGAGTAAATTAACACCGAAATATTTGAGGGGGTGGGGAGGCAACTTGATAACCAGTAAAAGAGGTAGCCCAATTAACAATAGTATGTTTAACGTGGTTCCCAAAGTGTAGTTGACATTTTGCTTTATTAAAATATAATCCAAATGTGTCTTGAAACTTCTCCAAAACCTACATAAGAGCCTTGAAAGAAGATTTAGTAGCATTAGCAAAAATAATAGCATCATCTGCATAGGCCAGGTGGCTAACCAAAATGAAAGATTTGTGTGAAAATTGGGAATAGATTTTGCTCAATTGCATATTGTTAAGTAAATGGGAGAAATAGTCAAAGACAATAATGAAAATAGTTAGGGACAGAGGGTTGCCTTGCTTGATGCCCCTTTGAGCGGAAAAGAAACCATAGGAAGTGCCATTAACTAGCATAGAATAGTGGTTATTCATCAACAATCTTTTGATAAGAGAGCAGAAATTATCATGAAAACCATGAGCATGAAGAATTTTGATAATAAAATCCCAGCTTAAGGTATCAAAAGCCTTTTTAATATCAAGTTTGATCACCATGTTGCCGCCTCTACATTTCTTATTCAAATCCTGAAGATGTTCTTGAGCAATAAGGATATTGTCAGTAATCTCTCTACCTTTAATAAAGGCAAATTGCTATAGAGAAATGATATTATTGTGATGTGGTTGCAATCTAACGACAATGAGGTTGCTTATGACTTTAGATATAACAGAGGTGAGGGATATAGGGCTGAATTTATCCCAACTACTTTTGTCTGCCTCCTTCGGGATGAGCACTATCAAGGAGGAAGTAAAATATTTTCCTGGATAGATCCCCTGAAAGAAGATTTGAACCGTCAGGGCCCGACACTTTATTAGAATTAATATCCTTAAACATAGTAAAAATCTCCAGCTTAATTGGGATATCAGTGAGAGAAATGTTAGAGGTGTACTGACGATCTTTGGAGAAGATATCAACATCAATATTGTGCGTCTGCATATTAAATTGGAACAAATTAGAGAAATAATCAACGACATTGTTACCAATATCATATTTGTCCATGAGAGTTCTGCCATCAGTCGTTTTGATATTTAAAATGGTATTTAAATTTCTTTTATATTTAATCAAAGCATGGAAGTAATTAGTGTTCCTATCACCAAATTTAAAATATATATCGTTGGCTTTCTGCTGTAAAAAATTTTCCTCCAAAGAGATAGCTCCCAAAAGAGTGGCATGTGCTTGAGCTAACTCAGCAACAATAGTAGGAGAAGGAGAGGTATCCCCTTCGAGAGTGTCAACAGCCATTTGAGCTTCCTTAACCTTGTTATGCACATTGCCAAACGTATCGTAGTACCACCCCTTGAACTTAGTGGCAACCTGCTTATGAAGTTGCTAAAGCACATACCAGGGATCCCTGATTATCATATCCTTTCTTTGTTTATATAAATATGGGTCATCCTAAAAATAAGTCTTAGCTTCAGAAACAAATTTCCTCATTGGTTGGTATGTCATTCCATAGGGTTTAAGATCATTAACAATATAGTTCACAATGTCGGCATACCACGGAACATGCCACTCATTTATAGTGAACAATTTTCCATATGGAAAATGTTCATTAATTTCTTTTTCAAAATAGAGTGGTTTTTCTAATTCAAACCTGAACAAATGATCAACAATTTTATTTTCAGTTCCCTTCTAATCTACTATTTCAAAATCAAATTCTTGTAAAAGAAGAATCCATCTTATAAGTCTCAATTTAGTATCCTTCTTTTTCATTAGTACTTAATAGCAGAATGATCTGTATGAATTATACAATAAGTTCCAATCAAATATGATCTAAGCTTATCAAAGGCATATACTATTGCTAATAACTCTTTTTTAGTTGTTGTATAATTAATTTGAGTTTCATTAATAGTTTTGCTAGCATAGTAAATAACTTTAAAAATTTTATCATATCTTTGTCCTAAAGCAGCTCCAATAGCACAATCACTTGCATCACACATAGTTCAAAAGGTTTTTTCCAATTTGGTGAAACTATAATTCTTGCAGTTATTATTTTTTTTTAATAATTTAAAAGCTTTTAGGCATTCCTCATCAAAGTTGAAAATTGTATCTTTCTCCAGTAAATGGCAAAAAGGCTTAGCAATCTTATAAAAAGTACTTAATATATCGCCTGTAGAATTCAACATGTCCTGAAAAACTCATAATTTCCCTTACATTTGTTGGATAAGGTAAATTAGCGATCACTTGAATTTTAGCAAGATCTACTTCCGTATCATTTTTTGATATTTGATGATCATATACAATTCCTCCTGCTACCATAAATTGGCAATTTTCCTAGTTAAGGACTAAATTTTTTTCTTCACAGCGCTTGAGAACTTTAGATAAATGTTCTAAACAAGAGTCAAATGAAGTTCCAAACTCTAAAAAGTAATCCATAAAGACTTTAATCCCTTTTTCAATTAAATCACACAAAATTGCCATCATACATCTTTGAAATGTAGCAAAGGCATTACATAAACCAAAGGGCATTCTTCTAAAAGAAAAAGTACCATAAAGACTGGTAAATATTGTTTTTTATTGATCCTCAGGAGATATTTAAATTTAGAGATAACCAGTATATCCATCCAGAAAATAAAAGTATTTATGCCTAGCTTGTCTATCCAACATTTGATCCAGGGTAGGACCACTATATCCATCCAGAAAATAAAAGTATTTATGCCCATCTAGTCTATCCAACATTTGATCTATAAAGGGTAGTGGAAAATGATCTTTCCTAGTGGCAAGATTTAATTTTCTATAATCAATGCATATTCACCACCCTATAACGTGCTTTCCTAGTGGCAAGATTTAATTTTCTATAATCAATGCATATTTGCCACCCTGTAACTTGTTTAGTAGGTATTAACTAATTATGCTCATTTACAGTTACAGTTATTCCTTCTTTCTTAGGAACACAGTGAATTGGACTATCTCATGCACTATCTGAAATAGGGTAGATAATTTCAGCATCTCACCACTTTAAAATTTATTTCTTAACAACTTATTTCATAACAGGATTCAGTGCCCTTTGCGGATGAGCCCTAGGTTTTCAATTCTCATCCATATGAATTCTATGCATACAAATTGAAGGACTGATTCCTTTAATAACGGCAATTGTCCATCCAGGCTTTCTTAAAATTTTTCTGAATTTCCATCAGCTTTTCTCATTCTTCTTTTATTAACTTCGAGGAAATTATAAGATGTAAAGTAGAGGAATCTCCTAAAAAAACATATTTTAAATATTTAGGAAGTAATTTTAACTCAAGTTCTGGAGGTTTTTCAATAGATGGATAAAATGATTTATCTTTGTCTATCGTGTTCAAAATTTCAAAACTTTCTTGAACAAAACTTGAATCTTCCTTAAAAAAATTTACACATTGATCTAATTCTTCTTCTTGCTCGTGTTCCAAATATTTTTCTTCAGATTTTTCTTCATAAGTAATCTTGAAATGACATTCACACAGAATATTATAACATCCATTCTATAGCATTCATCATCTTTACCTTTTGCAGGGTATTTCATTGATTTTGAAATGTCAAATGCAATAGTTTGATCATTGACGCGCATTGTTAATTCCTCTTTCTGCACATCTATCATTGCTCTTCCCGTGTCTAGGAAATGTCTCCCCAAAATAATAGGTATCTCTTTATCTTCCTCCATATCTAGCATAATAAAATCAACAGGAAAGATAAATTGATCTACTTTTACTAGGACATCTTCTATAACTCCTTTCGAATAGGTTATTGAACGATCTGCTAACTACAGAGTTACACTAGTAGGGGTTATTTCTTCTAATCCCAATCTTTTAAATATTGATAATGACATAAGGTTAATGCTTACACCTATCACATAAAGCTTTCCCATTAAAACTGTCTCCTATTGCACAGGAATTGTAAAGCTACCAGGATCTTTAAGCTTTTCAGGAAGTTTCTTCTGAATTATAGCGCTGCACTCCTCACTAAGTGCAACAGCCTCGTTATCTATGAACTTCCTTTTCTTGTTGAGAATATCCTTTATAAACTTTACATAGCTTGGCATTTGTTCTAAGGCTTCAACAAATGGAATATTGATTGCAAGCTTCTTAAATATTTCCAAAAATTTTGAAAATTACTTATCCAAATTCTGTTGTCAAAGTCTGTGAGGAAATGGAGGTGGTGGTTTTTCTAAAATAATTTTTGGCGGGGAAATAGGTCTTTCAGAAACTTTCGGAGTGTCCTCTTTTGATTCTTCAATTTCTTTTCTCTCTACTTCAATCTCCTTTTGAATCCTACCTTCCAACTCTCTTCCGCTTATAAGTTGTACGGCTTTAACTTGCTCTTTATTCTGGTCTTTTGGATTTTATTCAATATTATTAAGAAGTGTTTTTTGAGATCTATTACTTAATGAATTTGCAATTTGCAATATTTCTAATTGTAGCTCCTTGACTTTGTAACTGATTACCCATTTGTAACACCACTTCTTATATAGATAACTTCTTATCCTTAAATTGTGTATTACTTTTGAAACCTGGAGGATATGTAGATCTATAATAATTATTCCCTTGGTTGTTCCAGTTTCCCAATGGGTTTCCTTGGTTGTTCCCGCATTGTAGATTATTTCCACCCAAATTGTTATTCCAGTTAAAGTTGGGATGGTTCATCCAACCTCGATTATAATAATTAGAATATGGGTTATTTTTCTTATTATTTATGACATTCAAAGTTTCTAATGATGCTTGTGAATCCACCATTTGTCCTAATGAATTCTCTTCAATTATGAAAATTAGTTGAGAAAAATTCATTCCAAATTGGTCTAACTTCCCTGAAATTGTAACAACCTGATTTGCTAACATAGTAAATGCATCGGTTTCATGAGTATTGGCTACTTTCTTAGGATTTACCCTCCCAGAAGACCATTGAAAATTATTGGTAGCCATCTCTTTAATTAAAGTATAAGCGTCATGAAATGGATTTGACATCAATGAACCACCAGCAGCGGCATCAATAATAGATCTAAGAGAAACAATTAATCCATTATAAAAGGGTTAAATTATTAACTAATCTGGTATAGCATGGTGTGGACACTTTCTTAGGAGTTATTTAAATCATTCCAATGCTTCATAAATAGATTCCCCTTCAAACTGATTAAAAGATGTAATATCATTTCTATGCTTCGCAGTTTTTTTATGGTGAAAAATAATTAGCAAGGAATTTTTGTGCTAAATTACCCGAAGTTCTGATAGTTCTAGGTGCTAAAAAATTCAACCACATCTTAGATTTATCCCTCAGTGAGAAAGGAAATAACCTAAGACTTATGACATCATCTGAAACACCATCGTATTTAAATGTAGCACACAATTCTAGAAATTTGGTAAGATGTAAATTTGGATCTTCAGTTGGTGATACCCCAAACTAGTTATTTGATACCATTTAGATAATATGGTTTAAGCTCAAATGAATTAGCCACTACAGTAGGTTTTTGAATACTACAATGAAGTTCATCAACAGTAGGGTTGCAATAATCTCTTAAAGATCGAAACTTATGATGAATTTCAGCTTTTTGATTTTTTTGGTTTACCATTTCTGTAATTTTTTTTTGGACTTTTCAAGATTTTTAATTTTTTTGGTTTTTCTGATTTTTCTAATAGTTCTTTCTAATTCAGAATCGTAGGGCACTAGTCCTTCAGAACTTGAACTACGCATTCACTAACTTAAAATAAAATAAAATAAAATAAAAAACATTAAAAATAAGATACAATATTTAAAGTTTAAATAAGACTTTCTAAAAATAAAACTTTACTTAGTTTTCTTCCCCAGCAACGACGCCAAAAACTTGATCTCCGGACTACGTAATGCTTTTTCACAATATAACAATAGTTCTGATGGTATTTTAAACATATATTTCTTTATTTTACAACAAAACCAAAAACTTAATCCGGAAGAAAAATAAGAATTTAACTTTTTAATTTATATATATATATATATATATTTATATTGGGATACTACACAAGAATACGTATCATTATCAAGTAATAGAGGACTTTTGATTAAGACCTGAATATCGAACCCACAGAGAAGATTACGCAATATGTACTTTTTAGAAGATTTTTCTACTTTTAAAAAGATAATTACTTGAACTAAAAATGATTTTTGTTGGAATTTAAAATTTAATAATTTTTTGTATTTTTGATATTTTAACGAAACAATAACAACTTAAAAAGATAATTAAAGTTTTTATAGAAGAAAAGTACTTAATATGAAAATATTTTTCTTCTTATCATGAATCAATAATAAGTATAGAAATTCTATTGTGGAAGTATGCAAATCGTGTTGTGCTAAATAGGAGCAATAATATTCTTTACCCTTACTAGAGATGTTATAAAGAACATTGGTTAATTTAAAGTTTGAATAGTTCTGAAGACTGGTTAGGCATGAAAAATACTAGCTCTCGCTCTAGAGTTCTCTCGATTCCCTCCATTTGAGGGCTAACATTCACATATCAGAACTTAAAACCATAAACCAAGTTGGGGGATTTAAACTGTCACTTTAAAGTCCTCTAACTCTATACCCATCAATGAATATTTCCCTATTTATTTGCACTAATTCATATGAACTACATTCTCATTAATTCAACCTCATGTGATTCTTTCCAATTTTTGACTGAGACAATACCAGCCCAGTTCTTACATGTTCTCACAACAAATTTTAACATCTAGAAGTAAATGAAGTGCATGGACTTAAATCATCAAAACTTCTTCCATGGATTGGACAAATCAAGAAGTAAATGAAGTGCATGGATTTAAATCATCACAACTTCTTCCAACTTTAAAGATCAATACTCTCCACAACTTCCATCCAAAATTTAATTACTTATCATTTTAAGAAGAGAGACAAAGAAAACTACTCTAAATCCATGGAGAAAACAAAACCACACTTTAGTTTAAAAGAAGAAATCATTTTCAAACCAACAACAAGTCTCAAATAAAACCAAAAGTAGTCTAAAAGAAAAAGATAAAACTTATCTCAAGTCCACCACTATACTCTTGAAGTTCCTTCGAATCTCTTCTCTTTTACAATCACTCAAAATAAAATAACAAAAATAATAAAGTATATAAAAAGTGGTTCCTAAACATCTCTTCAAACTAACTAACAGAGAAAAACTTTCAAAACTTGCCAACATTTTTAGGACTCTTTTATAAGTCCCTCTCTTCTTTCTTCTTTAATTTTCCAAGAGGTGCTTGGGATCCCTTCAAAATGTGTCTTGATTCCATGTATTTTCCAAGAGACTTTCATGATAACTTTTGTCCATGGTGGTTACAACCACCTATTAAGCCAATGGGTGCCTCAAAAACCTCTTCAAAATTTGTGAAAATTGATTTTACCCATCTAGTAACAGCCATTGGCACTTAAGCGTGGGGTCTCGAGGCTTAGACATAACCTTCTCTGTTTAACCAACGCTTCAATGTCGTATCTGGCGCTTAGGCGCTAAAACTCTTTTTCACAAATTTTCACATTTTTGCTTCAAATTTGATCCTTTTTCACTCCTTTAAACATTTTCCCCATTTTTACTTGAATCTAAAGAAAAACACAAAAATACCAATTAAAACGCAAAATCTTAAAAATAGGTATAAAAATGTGTCTAAGAACACTATATATTTTAGGTGTATCACTTAGCAACGTATTTAAGTACTAAATGCAGGATTAGCCAATGATTTTCTTTGCACTGTATCAGGGTAGAGAATTATAATTGCTCCTATTTGGCACAATACATATTATAAACATTTATCTCATCTCATTTCACCAGAACCTCATTGTTGTCGGAAGGATGCTTTTTCACAAAAGAAATCTTCATTACATAAACATAATTAGTAGATTAGTATTTACTTTTTTAAACTTTGCATTTCTTTTTTGCTAATAGTTAAGTATTTTAGTTTTGATAACATCTCAAGATTTAAAATTAGTGACAATGATTTCGTTTGATTTTCTGTAAATTTCCTAGTAAAACTTATCATTGCCAATTTACACCTTCCCTCTGGATTGATATTTGGGGCTTAAATATAAAGTCTTTTATTACTTGATAATAATATGTATACTTGTGTAGAATGCCATTATTAATTTCCTATAATTATATTTATATTACACAACTTACTTTTCATACACGGATCAAGTTTTTGGCCCTGTAGTGGTGTCAACTTCATACATCCTTACATATAAAAAACCAGGATCAAGTTTTTGGCGCCATTGTGTGGGGAAGTTAACGGTTATGTTTAGGTAAATTAAATAGTTTTGNTATATATATATATATATATATATATATATACAAAAAATCAAAAATCCAAAAAGAAATTTATTTAAGTGTGTTTTTTCTTAAAAAGGAATTTTACTTGGCTTAATTTATTTCTTTATGCAAAATATTGGATCTGAAGGTTTAGTACCTTACGATTCAGAGTTAGAATGTGCTATTAGAAAAATTCAAAAACAACAAAGAGAAATTAAAAATAAGAAATGACAAATAACTTAGAAAATCCAATAAATGAGAATCGACAAACACCTTTAAAAGATTATGTGAATCCAACAGTAGATGAACTTCAGTTGACTATTTAAAATCCTGATGTTGCTGCTAATTCATTTGAGCTTAAACCTGCTATTATCCAAATGGTACAAAATAATCAGTTTAGAGGATCACCTACTAAAGATCATAACTTACATCTTGCTAGTTTTCTTAAGATTTGTGCTACATTTAAATATGACAGAGTGTCTAATGATGTTGTTAGGCTAAGAATTTTTCCTTTTTCATTAAGGGATAAAGCCAAGACTTGCTTAAATTCATTAGCACCTATACATATTAGAACTTGGATAGAACTATCAAAAAAATTCTTTGCTAAATATTTTCCACCCTAAAAAATTGCTAAACTTAGAAATAATATTACATCTTTTTGTTAGTTTGAAGGGGAATCAATATATGAAGTCTGAAAAAGATTTAAAGATCTTCTTAAAAAATGTCCACAATATGTTTTACTAGATTGATTAATAAATCAAACCTTTTATGATGGATTAGCAGGATCACTAAGATCTATTATAGATGCTGCTGCAGTTGGATCATTAATGTCAAAACCTTTTGATGAAGCATATTCTTTATTTGAAGAAATGGCTACTAATAATTTTCAATGACCCTCTGAAAGGGTAAATCCTAAGAGAGTAGCCAGTATTCATGATTCTAATGCAATGTCTATTTTGGCATCTCAAATTTCTTCTATTTCTAAAAAGATTGATCACATATGAGTGAACTATTCTAAAAAACCCTCAATATTAGAGAAAAATTCACTAGGACAGGTTATTGATACTCAACCATCTTATGAAACTTTAAACGCTATAAATAATTGAAATAACAATCCATATTCTAACTATTTTAACCCTGGATGGAAAAATCACCGTAATTTTAGTTGGAATAATTATAACAATCCAGTGAATCCATCCGAAAATCAAAAAAATCAAGGAAATCCTAATTTTTGACCTTATTATCCTCCAGGATTTAACTCCAATCCTAACCCTCAAGTTAAAAAAAAAGAAGTTGATGATGGAAGAAGTGATGTTGAATATAAGAAATCAAATACAAAATCAAGGGGCTGCTATTAGAAATATTGAAAATCAAATAGAATATATTGTTAATGCACTTAGTAACAAACCTTCTAAAATTCTTTCGAGTATTGTGGAAGTTAATCCAAAAGATCAAAATAAAGTTCAAATTAAAGCTATTCAATTACGAAGTGAAAAATAAGTTGAAACAAGGATTCAAAAAGAAACTAAAGTTGATGAAGAGAAAGAAGATTCGAAAATGATCAACATGAAAAAGAACAAACACAGGTTCCTTTAGAAAAACCATTACCTTTGTTTCCTCGTAGACTAAAGCAGAAAAATAAAGATAAACAATTTACAAAATTTTTAGAAATCCTTAAGAAATTAACGATAAATATTCCTTCTGTTGAAGCTTTGGAATAAATGCCAAGTTATGTGAAATTTATGAAGAATGTACTAAATAAGAAAAGGGAGTTTACAGACCATTAGACTGTTGCACTAAGTGAAGAGTGTAGTACTATTATTCAGAAAAAGCTTCTTAAAAAATTAAAATATCCTAGTAGTTTTACTATACCTTGTGCAATTGGTGAAAGTTTTATAGAAAAGCTTTATGTGATTTAGGAGTGAGTATCAATCTTATGCCCTTGTCGAACTTTAAACGTTTAGATTTGGGAGAATTTTCCCCTATTACTGTAACTCTTCAGTTAGCTGATTGATCAATAACTTATCCAAAAGGAGTTATAGAGGATGTATTAGTAAACGTGGATAAATTTATTTTCCCTTTAGACTTTATAGTATTTGATATGGAGGAAGATAAAGAGATTCCTATTATTTTAGGGAGACCATTTCCTGCAACAGGAAGAGCTGTAATAGATGTGCATAAAGAAGAATTAATAATGACAGTTAGTGATCAAGAAGTAAAATTTAATATAACAAAAGCTATGAAATATCCTGCAATAGAAAAAGATAATGAATGCTTCAGCATGGAAGTAGCTGATTATCTGAGTGATGAACAGTTTAAGAATGAGTGTGAAGATAAATTTAAGCAAGGAGAAATTTTTGAGAATGAAGATGAAATAAAAGAAGAAGATTTGGATTATATTCAGGGCAAATTTGAAACGTTAGACTTGTTGGAAAATGATAGTAAAAATCTTATTCCTTTAAGTATTAAACCACCTAAACTTGAATTAAAGATATTACCTACCCATTTAAAGAATGTATTTTTAGGAGAGTCATCTACATTTCCTTTAATTTAATTGAAATTCAAGAACAAAAGTTGATAGAAATGTTAAACAAGTATAAAAAGGATTTTGGATGGACTTTAGTAGATATTAAAAGGATTAGACCTTCAATTTATATGCACAGAATTTTATTAGATTAACAATATAAATACCTAAAGTGATCCTCAGAGAAGATTAAACCCAATAATGAAAGAAGTTGTTAAAAAAGAGATTTTAAAATGGTTAGATGCTGGAATTATATATCCTATTTTAGATAGTGCTTGGGTAAGCCCAATTCACTGTGTTCCGAAGAAAGGAGGAGTGACTGTTGAAGAAAATGAGAAAATTAAATTAAAAACAATAAGACAAGTTACTGGTTGGTGAATTTGTATTGACTGTAGAAAGTTAAATATGGCCACCAGAAAAGATAACTTTCCTTCACCCTTTCTAGACAAAACGTTGGATAGATTGGCTGGGAATAAATATTATTGCTTTTTAGATAGATATGCTGGTTATCATCAAATTCCAATTGCTCTAGAGGATCAAGAGAAAACAACATTTACAAGCTCATATGGAGCATTTGCTTTTCGTAGAATGCCTTTTGGACTATGCAATGCACCTGCAACATTTTAACGATGCATGATGACAATTTTTAGCAATTTTATAGAGCATGGAATGGAAGTGTTTATGGATAATTTTTCTGTATTTGGGACTTTGTTTAAGTTATGTCTTAAAAATTTAGAAAAAATTCTGAATGTATGTGAAAAAGTCAACCTAGTATTAAATTGGAAAAAATGTCAATTTATGGTTGCAGGAGGTATTGTGCTTGGGCATAAAAATTTTGAAAAAGGCATGGAGGTAGATCCTGAAAAAATTTAAGTTATAGAAAAATTTCCACCACCTACTATTGTTAAATGGGTGAGAATTTTTCTAGGACATGCTGGTTTTAACAGGCACTACATAAAAAATTTTCCAAAAATAACTAAGCCGCTATGCCAACTTTTAGAAAAAGATAACAAATTTGATTTTGATGAGGAATGCATAAAAGCATTTGAACTATTAAAGAAAAAGTTAGTCACTGCACTTATAATAATACCACCTGAATTGGAAAAACCATTTGAAATAATGTGTGATGCTAGTGATTATGCTATTGGGGCTGTATTAGGACAAAGACATGATAAAGTCTTAAGGTTTTATATTATGCTAGTAAGCCACTAAATGATGCTCAAATTAATTATAATACTACTGAAAGAGAGTTATTAGCTATTGTTTATGCCTTTGATAAATTTAGACCTTATTTAATTGGAACTAAATGTATAGTGCATACAAATCATTCTCCTATTAAATACTTAATGCAAAAGAAGGATGCTAATCCAAGATTAATGAGATGGATACTTCTATTGCAAGGGTTTGATTTTACCATTATTGATAGAAAGGGAAATGATAATCAAATAGCTGATCATTTGTCTTAAATAGAAATATAAATATTAAATAATTTTGCAAATGAAATTTTAGAAAATTTTCGGGATGAACAGTTATATAGTATTGATGAAAGGGATGTATCGTGGTATGCTGATATAGTGAATTATATTTTAAGTGATATTTTACAAATATGATATAAAAAATCCACAATTAAAGAAATTTATATATGATTCAAAAGACTATTTTTGGGATGACCCATATTTATAAATAATGTAAAGATCTTTTATTAGAAGATGTGTACTTTATGAAGAAACTCAATAGATAATTGAAAGATGTCATGAATCTGAATTTGGAGGATATTTTGGAACAAATAGAACTACATATAAGATTTTGCAAGCTGAATTTTATTGGCCTACTATTTTAAAGATGTTAATGAATATATTAAAATGTGCGATAGATGTCAAGGAGTATGAATTATTTCTAAAAGAAATAAAATGCCTCTAAATTACACAGTGAATGAAATTTTTGATGTGTGGGGATTAGATTTTATGAGACCATTTATGCATTCATTTGGAAACTTATATATATTACTTGATGTTGATTATATATCCAAATGGATTGAAGTTATTGTTGTACCCAGATGTGATGCTCGGAGTGTTTCTAAATTTGTAATTAAAAATATTTTTACTAGATATTGAATGTCGAGAGTAATTATTACTAACTGAGGATCTCATTTTAGTAATAAGAGAATTGTAAAATTAATTAAGAGATATGATATTATTAATAGATTCTCTGATGTTTATCATCCTCAGACTGACGGTCTAGTAGAGATAGTAAATTGTTAAATTAAACGTATTTTAAAAAAAGCTGTAAATCCTTATAAATTGGATTGGTCTGCTAGACTAGATATTGCATTATGGGCATATAGAACTACTTATAAGATTCATATAGGAATGTCCCCATAAAGGCTTATATTTGGAAAAACATGCCACTTACTAGTAGAGTTAGAGCATAAAGCATTTTGGGATACTAAGGAATTTAATTTTAATCTAAAAGATGCTAGTGAGAAAAGATTATTGCAACACAATGAACTTGAGGAAATAAGAAATGAAGCATATGATAATGCAAAAATCTAAAAAGAAAAAAAATAAAAATATGACATGATCAGAAGATTATTTAGAAGAAATTTGAACCTGGACAAGAAGTTCTATTATATAATACAAGATTGAGATTGTTTTTAGGAAAACTGAAATCCAGATAGTTAGGACCATTTAGTGTAATTAAAGTCTATTATTATAGAGTTGTTGTTATTAAAGATCCTAAAACTAGAAAGGTATTTAAAGTTAATGGGCATCGTCTGAAACATTATTATGTAGGGCACATACCTCAATTTAATGAAGTTTTAATGTTAAGTCAACCCAACTAAATAAATGGTGTGTCGGGCTAACGACATTAAACCAAGTGCTTTATGGGAGACAACCCATACATATATGTCTATGTATTACTATTTCATTTGATAAGTACCTTATATATTATTAGATAATAATCCTACACAATTGCATTTATTATAAATTAAGTCAAATATTGGTATTGGAGAAAAAGTTGGAATTAAATTGAAAGAAAAATGAAACTGGCAAAATTTTGGCCACTGGTACCGACGACGCCAGAATGGGCGCCGACGATGCCCAAGTAAATGGACCTCAGTACCGGGAGCGCCAATCAAGAGCACTGATAGCATAGAGAGCGGTTTGACATTTTAGATGAATTTTGGTGGACTTTGGTGGGATTTTGCTTCATAATAACCTCAAGGAGGTGTTTTTAAAGTCCTAAAAACTTCCTTGGATGCCTAGAAACTTCCTATTTTTTGATTCCATGGCTTCCAATTCCAGAAATACTTCAAGGTATGGAGTTTTCAATAGAAGAAAATTTATTTATTTCGACGTGCAGAGATTATATGATAAAGTTATTATGAAGAAGAGATTGATCAAGGAGGGAGTATTTGTTAATCATAGATCGATCAATCCAAGTGCACTGGTTTACAAGATCATTTTGCAAAGGCGATGGAAAGTTCTATGTTACACTACCGCTGCGGTTGTTGTGCCTGTAGTGAAGGAGTTCTATGAAAATCTACATGGAATTACCCTAGGGGTTTTTTTCATAGGAGGTTAGGCTGTACCATTTACTCCTACGAGGATTAATGAATTGTGTATGATAGAAAATGTTCTAATCTATCATTATACAAATTTCATTCCTATGCGAGATTTAATGCAAGATATTTATAATTTTCTGACGGTTGAAAGTGAAATGTGGGAAGTACAGGATGAAGGATATATTAGTTTTCCTGCTTCATCACTTAATCCAATTTCAAAGCAGTGGCATTTCTTTATTTGTGCAAAATTAGTAGAGTCATCAAGGAAAGTGTTATTTTAAACTACTGTATTTAAATGGAAAAAATATATGATCAATAATATTTAAATCAGTTATGGGTATCATTATGAATGGTCCAATTTATGGACTTGGGCATCCTTCTATAATTTTTCTGATTTGCAGCCTATCCCAAGTGCCCTATGAAAGTTGGGAAAAAGTGTTACTACCGTGGGAGCCCATGATCCCTGTTGATGATCAGTATGTTGGTAATGGAAATGAAGCACTAAATTTTATTATGGATCATTCTTCACATGCTTCAACTCCATTAATACCACCAATTATAGAAAGTTCACTTGCTTTGGAGAGGAAATTGAAGAAAATTAAATGAGAACTTTAGAGTACTATGAATGCAGTGGGAGATCTTAAGTACCTTTTTGATCAGCTCGATTGGAGAATGAAAGAAAATTTTGATCATACTGGAACTTTTGAAGCAGGATTAGTTCAAATGTTTAAAGAAAATGGGTGGATTAAGGAAAATTTGACAGATCAATTCCCGTAGCAATCCTTCTACAACCTATATGTTCATTACCAATCCATGGGAGATATTAGAGGAGGTGAAAGCACTGAAGATGATGCAAAATGACTGAAGACTTTGGATTCTCTACTTGCTTAAGAATATTCATGTATTTAATGTGTGGATTTGATTTGATTTAGTTTGGTTTGTTTTTGCTTTAGAATTCTAAACATTGATTATGTGTATAGTTTTGTGTCAGCATTTAGTGTTGTGGCTTGATTTTGATGCTGATTTATAATTAGTTTGCTTAATAGGTGTAAATGTGTGATTTGTAAATGGTGTTGTAAAAAGGTGTATTTTCATATATAAAAGTTAGTTTGTTGTTGTTTGTGAAAAGATTGTTTGTGAATGTTTATTTGTGAATTATTGTTAGATAAAAATTTGTGTTTAAAAATACTAAATAAAACTTTGGAGTAAATTAAAAGGAAATTAAAATTTTCAAAAAATCAAAAGTGTGAATTTTGAATCTTCAGCGCTGACTGCGCTGACATGGGTGTCGATGGCTCCTTCGACCCGAGAGCAGTAATATCCCCTTTAATTCATAATTTTCACCACAAAACCTTCAATTTTACCCCTATAGTCACCTTCAATCTTTAGTTTTCACACCTAGGGCTTTATTTTGGGTGGATTTGAGGCGATTTGAGGCAAAGGAATTTCGGATTTCATTTTCTCTAGGTAAGAGCTACACTTTAAAGTAAAATTTTTTTTTTACACTAAAGAATTTTCAAACATTGCTTAGATCCAAAAGTTTTGAGTTTTTTTGAGAGATATTGAGAAAATGATTGGGTGAAAAACATTTACTTTGTGGATTTAAGTTTAAAGTGCTTTAAGTTTTGATTTCCAGAATTTTGGAATTTATTCAGAATTTTATAAAATTTTTCTAGATTTCATATGGTACCTTGATCAAGCAAAAGAAAAATAAAATATGACAAGAAAAAGTTTGTTAGCTTTAAAACTCGTGCTTGATTTCATAATCTTTGAGAAAATAAGAAAGTGATTTTGGATCGTAGTTTCAAAAATCTGGGAGGAGAAGTTGAACGATTGATTATCGCTTGGTAGTGGGAAAGCTTTTGTTATTTTACTGTCGATGCGATAGCTGGGATAGTTATGGAGTTTTATGACAACTTTCCAGAGGCTTCTGATGATTTTATTTTTGTTCGAGGAAAAAGGGTGGAGTTTACTCCAAGAAAGAAAAATAAATGAGTTTTATCAGTTAGAAGATGTTTATAGATGCCAGTATCATTCATTCTCTGCCATAAATGAGGCCTTAGATGAGGTTATTTCTTTTTTGACTGGTGAGAAAGGGGATTGGAAAGTAAAGAATGGACTTAAAGTCAACTTTACCCTTTCTATGTTAAATGTAGTATCTAAGGCCTGACATTGTTTTATTTTTGGGAGGATGACTGCAACAAACCATCATAGTGAAGTGACCAAGGATAGAGTCATCCTGAACTACTGTATTCAACAAGTGATGGATATAAATTTAGGCTCTATCATTTATATGAACACTCGATCTATTGCTCTGGGAGAAACCCTGGTGGATTGGCACACCCTGCTCTCATTTATACACTTTGTGAGCATGTGATACACCTAAAATATATAGTGTTTTTAGATACATTTTTTTACCTATTTTTTGTGATATTGCGCTTTAATGGAACGTATTTTTTGTGTTTTTTGTGCAGATACAAGTAAAAATGGAAAAAAAGCCTAAAGGAGTGAAAAGGATCAAATTGGAGCAAAAAGGTGAAAAGTTGTGCAAAAGAGTTTTAGCGCCTAAGTGTAAAATCCGGCGCTTAAGCATCGGTTAAAAAAAGAAGGTCGTGCCTAAGCACCGAGACCCCACGCTTAAGCGCCAGAGGAAGTTATTAGATGAGTAAAATAATTTTTCATGAATTTTGAAGAGGTTTTTGAGGCACCCATTGGCTTAATAGGTGGTTGTAACCATCATGGACGAAAATTATCACAAGAGGATGCGTTTCTTGGTCAAATACATCGAACCAAGACACATTTTGAAAAGATCCCAAGACACCTCTTAGTAAACTATAAAAGAAAGAAGAGAGGATTTAGAAAAGAGTCCTGAAAATATTGGCTGTTTTGAGATCCTAAGGCACCTCTTGAAAAACTATAAAAGAAAGAAGAGAGAACTTAGAAAAGAGTCCTCAAAATATTGGCAAGTTTTGAAAGTTCTTCTCTGAGTTAGTTCGGAGAGATTTTCAGGAACCACTTTTTATTTACTTTATCCTTTTTGTTATTTTTTTTGAGTGATTATAAAAGAGAGGAGATTAAAAGGAACTTCAAGTTTTTGGTGGAGGAATTGAGATAAGTTTTTATCTTTCTGTTTTTAGATTCCTTTTGAAGACTTTTTGTTGGTTTGACAATGATTTCTTCTTTTAAACTAAAGTGTGGTTTTGTTTTCTCTATGGATTCTGAGTAGTTTTTTTCTTTCTTCTTAAAATAATAAATAATTAAGTTTTGGATGGAAGTTGTGGAGAGTATTGATCTTTAATGTTAGAAGAAGTTGTGATGATTTAAATCCATGCACTTTCTTTACTTCTTGGTTTGGCCAATCCAGATGTTAAAATTTATTGTGAGAACATGTAAGAACTGGGCTGGTATTGTCTCAATCAATAATTGGAAAGAATCACATGAGGTTGTATGAATGAGAATGTATATCATATGATTGAGTGCAAATAAATAGGAAAATATTCATTGATGGGTGTAGAGTTAGAGGAATTTAAAGTGACAGGTTAAAGCCCCAAACTTGATTTATTATTTTAGGTTTTGATATGAGAATGTTAGCCCCCAGGTGGAGGGAATTGAGGGAACTCTAGAGTGAGCTAGTATCTTCCATGCCTAGCCGGTCTTCAGAACTATTCAAACTTTAAATTAGCCAATGTTATTTATAACAAATCTAGTAAGGGTATAGAATATTATTGCTCCTATTTGACAGAATTTGCATACTTCCACAACAGAATTCCTATACTTATTACTGATTCATGATAAGAAGAAGAAGTTTTCATATTAAGTACTTTTCACTACTTTATAGCATCTCTAGTAAGGGTAAAGAATATTATTGCTTCTATTTGGCACAACAAAATTTGTTAGCCAATGTTCTTTATAGCATCTCTAGTAAGGGTAAATAATATTATTGCTCCTATTTGGAAAAACACAATTTGCATACTTTCAACAACAGAATTCCTATACTTATTACTGATTCATGATAAGAAGAAAGATATTTTCATATTAAAGACTTTTCTTCTACCAAAACTTTAGTTATCTTTTTACTATTTTGTTAAAATATTAAAAATACCAAAAATATTTTAATTTTAAATTAGAAAAAACTTTCTAAAAAGTTCATATTGCATAATCTTCCATGTGGGTATGATATTCAGGTCTTAATAAAAAAGTTCTATATTACTTGATAACGATATGTACACTTGTGTAGTATCGCAAGTTCATTAAGTAATAGATCCCAAGGAACACTTCCTAGTAATACTAAATCAAATCCATAAGACCAGAATAAAGAGTAAGTTTAAGCCGTACAACTTAGAAGTGGAGGAGAGTTGGAAGGTAGGATTCAAAAAGAGATTCATGTAAAGAGAGAAAAAATTGAAGAATCAAAATAGGACGCTCCGAAAGATTCTGAAAGACTTATTTCTTCACCAAAAATTGATTTAGAAAAACTACCACCTCCATTTCCTTAATAAGATTGACAACAACAGTTGGATAAGCAATTTTCAAAATTTCTGGAAATATTTAAGAAGCTTAAATCAATATTCTATTTGCTGAAGCCTTAGAACAAATGCCAAACTATGTAAAGTTTATGAAAGATATTCTCAATAGAAAAAGAAAGTTTGAAGATAATGAAACCGTTGCACTTAGTGAGAAGTGCAGTGCTATAATTCAGAAGAAACTTCGTGAAAAACTTAAAGATCGTGGTAGCTTTACAATTCCATGTGCAATATGAGACGGATTTAATGGGAAAGCTTTATGTGATTTAGGTGTAAGCGTTAACCTTATACCTTTATCATTATTTAAAATATTTGGATTAAGAGAAATAACCCCTACTACTGTAACTCTGCAGTTAGTAGATCATTCAATAACATGTCCTAAAGAAGTTATAAAAGATGTCCTAGTGAAAGTGGATCAATTTATCATTCCTATTGATTTCATTGTGCTATATATGGAGGAAGATAAAGAGATACATATCATTTTGGGGAGATCTTTCCTAGCCATAGGAAGAGCAATGATAGATGTACAGAAAGGGGAATTAACAATGCACCTCAATGATCAAATTGTTATTTTTAACATTTCAAAATCAATGAAATTCCCTGCAAAAGGTAAAGAACATGGATGCTATAGAATGGATGTTATAAGATATCTGAGTGAATGTCATTTCAAGACTACTTATGAAGAAAAGTCTGAAGAAAAAGATTTGGAACATGAGTAAGAAGAAGAATTAGATCAATGTGTAAACCTTTCCAAGGAAGATTCAAGTTATGCTCAAGAATGTTTTGAAATTTTGGACACGATAGACAAAGACAAATCATTTTGTCTATTTATTCAAAAACCTTCAAAACTTGAGTTGAAATTACTTCCTAAACATTTACAATATGCCTTTTTAGGAGATTCCTCTACTTTACTTGTTATAATTTTCTTAAAGTTAACAAAGGGAGAAGAAGAAAAACTGATGAAAACACTAAAAAATTTAAAGAAAGCCTTTGGATGGACAATTGCTGATATTAAAGGAAACAATCCTTCAATTTGTATGCATAGAATTAATCTGGAAAAAAACTACAAAACTAGGACTGATCCACAAAGGAGATTAAATCTTGTTATGAAAGAGGTTGTTAAAAAAAAAATTTTAAAGTTGTTAGATGCTGAAATTATCTACCCTATTTAAGATAGTGCATGGGTTAGTCCAATTCACTGTGTTCCTAAGAAAGAAGAAGTAACTGTAACTGTGAATGAGCATAACGAGTTAATTCCTACTAGATAAGTTATAAGGTGGCGAATATGCATCGATTATAGAAAATTAAATATTGCCACTAGGAAAGATCATTTTTCACTACCCTTTCTAGATCAAATGTTAGATAGACTAGCTAAGCATAAATACTTTTGTTTTCTGGATGGATATATCGATTATTACCAAATTCAAATATCTCCTGAGGATCAAGAGAGAACAACATTTACCAGTCCTTATTGTACTTTTGAGAAGAATGCCCTTTGGTTTATGTAATGCCCCTGCTACATTTCAAAGATGTATGATGGCAATCTTTTGTGATTTAATTGAAAAGGGGATTGAAGTCCTTATAGATGACTTTTTAGTGTTTGGAACTTCATTTGACTCATGTTTAGAACAATTATCTAAAGTTCTTAAGCGTTGTGAAGAAACAAATTTAGTACTTAACTGAGACAAAATCCAATTTATGGTAGCAGGAGGAATTGTAGTAGGTCATCAAGTATCAGAAATGGTATGGAAGTAGATCCTACTATAATTCATGTGATTGCTAATTTACCTTATCCAACAAATGTAAGGGAAATTATGACCTTTTAAGGACATGTTGGATTCTACAGGCGATATATTAAAGACTTTTTAAAGATTGCTAAGCCTTTATGTCATTTAGTGGAGAAAGATGCAATTTTCATTTTTGATGAGGAATGACTAAAAGCTTTTAGATTATTAAAAAAAATTAATCACTACACCAATTATAGTTTCGCCAAATTGGGAAAAATCTTTTGAACTTATATGTGATGCAAGTGATTATGCTGTTGGAGCTGTTTTAGGATAAAAATATGATAAAATTTTCAAAGTTATTTACTATGCTGGTAAAAATCTTAATGAAACTAAAATTTATTATACAACAACTGAAAAAGAGTTATTAGCAATAGTATATGTCTTTAATAAATTTAGATCATATTTGATTGGAACTCATTGTATAGTACATACAGATCATTCGGCCTTTGATAAATTTAGATCATATTTGATTGGAACTCATTGTATAGTGCATACGGATCATTCTGCTACAGTATATGCCTTTGATAAATTTAGATCATATTTGATTGGAACTCATTGTATAGTACATACAGTTCATTCTGCTATTAAGTGCTTAATGAAAAAAAAGGATCTTAATCCGAGACTTATAAGATGGATTCTTCTTTTACAAGAATTTGATTTTGAAATAGTAGATCTTAAGGGAACTGAAAATCATATTGCTGATCATTTGTCCGGGTTTGAATTAGAAAAACCATTCAGTTTTGAAAAAGAAATTAATGAACATTTTCCAGATGAAAAATTGTTCACTCTAAATGGGTGGTGTGTTCTGTGGTATGCCGACATTGTAAACTATATTGTTAGTGATCTTAAACCCTCTGGAATGACATACCAACAAATGAGAAAATTTATGTCTGAAGCTAAGACTTATTTTTGGGATGACCCATATTTATATAAATATGGAAAGGATCTAATCATTTGAAGATGTGTACCATTAGATAAAACTTATGAAATTATCCAAAAATGTCATAAATTCTATAATCTGGAATTTATTGGCCTACAATTTTTAGAGATGTTCATGCTTATATCAAAACTTGTGATAGATGTCAGAGAGTAAGCAATATTTCTAGATGAAATGAGATGCCCCTCAATTATATGCTAGAAGTTAAATATTTAATATTTGGGGATTTGATTTCATGGGACCAATTATACCATCTTTTGGAAATTTTTATATTCTGTTAGCAATGGACTATGTATCCAAATGGATAGAAGTTGTTGCCTTACCTCATGTGATGCTCAAAGTGTTACAAACTTTTTGAAAACGAACATATTTTGTAGATTTGGGATGCCGAGAGATATCATTACTGATGGGGGAAGTCATTCCAGAAATGCCATTATAGAGAAGTTATTAAGGAAATATCATATAAAGCATAGGATTGCTACTAGTTATCATCCTGAGACAAGTGTTTTGGCTGAATTATCCAATCTGCACATTAAAAGAATTATGGAAAAATCTTTGAATCCAACAAAAATGGATTAGTCAGTCAAACTTGACTATGCTTTGTGGGCTTATAGGACTACATATAGAACTCCGATAGGAATGCCCCCATATATGCTAATATTTGGGAAAACTTGTACCATTTGAACTTGAGCATAAAGCATATTGGGCTATTAAAGAGTTCAATTATAATTTAAAAGTTGCTAGTGATAAAAGATTGTTACAATTGAACGAGCTTGAAGAGGAAAGGAATGAATCTTATGAGAGTGCTAAGATTTACAAAGAAAAGATGAAAATGTAGCTTGATCGAAAGATTCTTTCTAAAAATTTTTAGCTAGGGCTACAAGTTTTGCTACATAAAGGAAGGTTAAGATTATTTCCAGGAAAACTTAAGTCTAAGACATGGGCCCATTTGTTGTGATAGAAGTTTACCCTTATGGAGCTTTGGACATGAAAGATCCTAATTCTGAGAAAATTTTTAAAGTCAATGGATATAGACTGAAAGCTTATTATATAGGGGATCAACATAAATATAATGATGAAATGATGTTGGGTCAACTAGAATGAGCACTGGTTACATCGGGCTGACGACGTAAAACCAAGCGCTTTGTTGGAGGCAACCCATAGTTATTAGTGTGTTTTTGCTTTGATTGTTGTTTTGAGTCTGATTAAGAAATTTAGAGTAGTATTTTTGAGTTTATTTTGTGATAGTAATGATTTTTAGACTTTTTTTAGTAACCTAGACATGTTAGAATAAGAATTTGGATGTTAAGTTGATTGGTGCAAAAATGTGCACTAGCGCTTATGCTCCAACTCCAGCGCTTAAGAGCGACAGTTTAATCACATGTTCAAATTTCAATTTCTAGAAGGTATAACTGTAATTTAGTTGGAACAAATGTGTCTTGGCAGTTTCTAGTCGTGCCTAGAAGTTATGAGGGGGAATTATGCCTATAAATAGAAGGGGTTTGTGAAGGAATTTCACCCCAAATTACTTTTAGCCCTAAAATTCTAAGAAAGAGAGAGATTTATAGAGTATGTCTTCATGGGAGATGGATTTGAAGAGGAATGAAGAAGCCATGAAGAAGAAATTCATTAGTAAAAGTGCATAGGAGATGTATAACGGTTTCTTAGCTGTTAGTATTGAAGGAATATCGGAGAATTTCAACAAGATGGAGAATGTTATATCTGCCTTAGAACTATGGTGCTTGAATTGCATGCTCATCTAGAACATATTGGGTGGCAACTTAAGATGTAATTCAGCCATACCAATTATATATAGGAAGCAGATAAGGCGATGTTCCTTAAGAAAAAGTGGATCGAAGATGATAGTACTAGAGTTCATCACCACCGTCCGTTTTATCAACTCTATATTCTTAGAGAGACTACTGAAAGACAAGAATTTGTTTCTTCTAATGAAGAGTGGCATTATGTTAATTTTTAGGAATTGTGTGTTTGGAGTCATGTTCTTAAGTGTGTTAGTGTTTATGTCTTGTGTTTAGTGTTTGTGTCACTTATGTGTATAATTGTAAAATTTGTGTTAAGTGTTGTGTACTTAGGAAAATTTTCTCATCCAAGAGTATTTGGAGAGAGAACTATGTGTTTAATGTGTTTGTTCTTGTTTGTGAATTAATATAAGTTTATTTTTGTGAAAATTTGTGTTATTTTTAGCGTCAAATTGAATTTATTTTCATGGAGAATTTTGAGAGAGAAAGGGGTTATAGTAGGAAAAAATAGTCATTTAGGTGCTATGAGACCATTTAGGGTTGGTTTACTTAGGCTAATAGTGCATTCTACTTAGAATTAAAAATTTCAAAAATTGTGCACTGGCGCCTAAGCGCCACATCTCGTGCTTAAGCACGAGCCAACCAGAGATATTTAAAAAATTGTGCACTGGTGCTTAAGCGCTGGTTCACGAAAACCGGTTCGCAACGGCTAAAAGTGAATTTTAAGTCCAAAAATGCCATTTTTAACGCCTCTGATCGTTTTCCCCGACTCAAGTTTGTGATTTTGAGGGCTAGGGCAAGTGGAATTTGAAGATTGCTTGATGGAATCGAGTGAGATTTGCTAGAACCAAGTTCCTTAAGGTAAGAGCTTTACTTCTATGCAAAATTTATGGATTTTCACCATATATTTTAAGCACATTTGGAATATTTCAAAAATTTACTATTCATGGTGAAAGCGAAGAAAAATCTATGGAAATTGCTTGAGAAGTTTAGTTAGTGCTTTTGGAAGTTTAGTTTAGTGATTTAAACTTGATTTTAAAAGTTATTTTTGAACTTTATCAAATTTTTAGAATGACACCAAGAATGAAAAGGAGTAGAGGAAAGAGCCCATTCAATTTGAGAAAATTTGTTAGTTCAAAAGCTCATGATCGATATAGTGACGCTCTATAGTCACAAAAATTAATTGAGGAGCAATGTTTCAAGAGTCCAGGTCGAGAGGTAGAAGACCTGATAGTCCGTCGACAGTGGGAACAGTTCTGTTGTTTTACTGCCTTCGCAGTGATTTCTGTTGTAAGGGAGTTTTATGCAAATCTCCCAGAGGTTGAAGATGATTGAGTTATGGTTAGAGGGAAGTTGGAACCTTTCACTCCAAAGGTAACCAACTTATTTTACCATTTATCACCAGAAATTATAATTTATTTTTATGCAAATTATAGTCCTACACAAGTAGAGTTTGATGAGATTATTTCATATTTGACTATTGGGAGAGGATTTTGGAAGATAACCAATGTTAAGAGAGTAAATTTCCCAACTTCAAAGTTATGTGCACCTTCAAAGGCCTGGAACTATTTCATTTCTGCTCGTCTGCTTCCGACCAATCATCTCAGTGAAGTGACTAAAGAGAGAGCAATGTTGAATTATTGTAGTCAGGAGGGAAAGCCCATCAACATAGGGGCTTTGACCTATTACACTATCATCAGTTAAGCTGCTGCTGCTACTACTACAGGTATGGGATTTGCTTCCTTGATATTTTCATTATGCAAGCAGGCTAGAGTGAAGTATGATAATTAGGAGGAAGTTTTGCTACCTCTAAAGCCCATCATGAAGGTGAATTTGAAAACTTATTCTGAGCATTCAATTTTTGGCTAGAGTGGAGGATTTTCTTTAAGTTATGAATTAGAGACGTCTGTTGCATCTACCTCTGCTACAACTTCTTCACAACATCTACTTTCTACTTCTCGTGCTTCTACATCTAGAGGTGATATCAAGACTCAGGATGGGTTATTGGAGAAGATGATGGACAATATCAATTTTACCACTGATAAGGTACAAAATTAGATCATTTTGCAGATCATACTAATAGCTATAATAGAAGGAAGAGTGATTATTAAGAGAAATTCCACGCATCTTTGGAAAGCCTGATTATAGGTTAACCAGGAGTGCAATTTCCTCCATATCCTTAGTATCGTAATTATGAGCTTGCAGAAAAATGGTACAGCCGTGATTCTGAGGATGAGGAGTAGAGCTGAGAGATTCATTTTATGATTGTAATATGATGTGAACTGTGTGGTATGAGCTTATTACATTTGCATCTGTGTANAAATGATCATGTATATGAAGTTATGTTAGGGAAGTAAAATTTGATTTTAGAAATGAGTAAGAAAGTTTAGTTGAATTTTTTAGTAATGAAGAAAAATTTTAAGTTAAAATTTTTTAGTGTAGAAAATATTTAATATAAGTAACTATCTTTAGTAAGAAAAATTGTATTTTTGAAAAATTTAGAAATTTAGACTTTTATTTTTAATACTTAAATTTCTTTTGTTGAAAATAATTTTCAAAACTATTATTATTTTTATAAGTAAAAAATTTATATCAAGACTTTGCTTTAGGAATGGAGAAGTGGAATTCAAAACCATTAAAGGCCTATCCAGATATAGTAATCTTTTCCTGAAAAAGAAAAGAAAAAAAAAGAAAAGAGAAAAAAAAGAAAAAAAATAAGAGAAAAAAAGTAGGAGAGGAGAAGCTTGAGGATTAGTGCCTAATCAAAAATTGGTTCCACAATTGATTTTTTAAAAGTATAAGACTTGAGAAAATCTTAAGCTTAAAAATATAATATAGTAAGTAAAATTATTCTTAATAATTTTTTTTAAGTAGAGATAATAAAAGGACTAAACTCTAAACTTGGAGAATCTATAATATTTCTGAATTAGATAGGAACTCATATTTTCATCTTCCTTAACTTAAAAATTTCTAAACTTTAAGTTGGTCTTCATTACAACTCATATTTTCATCTTTCCTAACATTAAAAATTTCTAAACTTTAAGTTGGTCTCATTTAGAGGATATTTTTTTTCTAAATTGGACTACTATATTTTTAAATCTAAATTTTAGTAACTCCTAAAGAAACTCATATACATATTATACTTATTTAGTTTTTAAACATTGAAGTGTCACTTGATGACAAGTAACATTTTAAGTTTGGGGGATTTTGATACACCTAAAACTTATAGTGTTTTAGACACATTTTTATATTTATTTTTGAGATATTGCACTTTATTGGAAGATTTTCTTTCAGGTACAAGTAAAAAGGTGAAAAATGCTTAAAGGAGTGAAAAAGGATCAAATTGAGAGCAAAAATGTTAAAATTGTGCAAAAGTGTTTTGGCGTCTAAGGGCCAGATCCGGCGCTTAAGCGCCGGTGAAACAGAGAAGGCCGCGCCTAAGCGCTAGAGGCCCCGCGCTTAAGCGCCAGAGGCAGTTATTTGATGGTTTTCTTCATTTGACTGAATTTTGAAGAGGTATTTGAGGTACCTATTGGCTTAACAGGGTGGTTATGACCACTAAGAACAAAAGTATTATTAAAATATTTGTGAAATGAGGCATCCGTTGGAGGATTCATCAAACGTGGACACATTCTAAAGAGTTTCTAAGACACCTTTTGGAGATTTATAAAAGAAGGAAGTTGAGACATTTGAAGAGGGTGCTTGAAAGTTCTAAAAAGCGTTAGAAGAAGAGGAGTTCTAAGGAGTTTGGAGAGATAGTTTTGGAGAGATTTTCAAGCACCACAAAAATTTACTTTATCCTTTTTTATTTTTAGTTTGTTTTGAGATTCAGGCACCACAAAATTTACTTTTTTTCCTTTTTGTTTTTAGTTTTATTTTGAGAGTTTAAAGTGTTGTAAAAGAGAAAAGATTCAAAGGAACTTCAAGAGTTTGGTGGAGGATTTGAGATAAATTTTTTATCTTTTATTTTAAACTACTTTTGGTTTTAATCGAGACTTCTTGTTGTTTTGACAATGATTTCTACTTTTAAACTAAAGTGTGTTTTTATTTTCTCCATGGATTCTCATTAGTTTTCTTTATCTTTTTCCTTAAAATAATAAGTAATTAAAGTGTTGGATGGAAGTTGTGGAGATTATTGATCTTTAATGTTGGAAGAAGTTGCGATGATTTAAATCCATGAACTTCATTTAATTCTTGATTTGAACTATCCAGATGTTAAAATTTGTGGTGAGAACATGTAAGAACCGGGCTGGTATTGTCTCAGTCAATAATTGAAAAGAATCACATGAGGTTGTATGAATGAGAATGTAATTCATATGATTTAATGCAAATAAATAGGGAAATAATCATTGAAGGGTGTAGAGTTAGAGGACTTTAAAGTGACAGGTTAAGGTCCCCAACTTGGTTTATTATTTTAGGTTTTGATACGAGATGTTAGCCCTCAGATGGAGGGAATCGATGGAACTCTAGAGTGAGAGCTGGTATCTTCCCCGCCTAGCCAGTCTTCAGAACTATTCAAACTTTAAATTAGCCAATGTTCTTATAACATCTCTAGTAAGGGTAAAGAATATAATTGCTCCTATTTGGCACAAAACAATTCACATACTTCCACAACAGAATTCCTATACTTATTACTGATTCATGATAAGGAGAAAGATATTTTTTTAAATTCAGTATTTTTCTCTTACATAAACTCAAGTTATCTTTTTAAATTGTTATTGTTCTGTCAAAATATCAAAAATACCAAAAAGATTTGAATGTTAATACTGTGAAAATATTTTTAGTTTAAGTAATTGTCTTTTTAAAATAGAAAGTTTGTTGTTCAATAGTGCATATTGTGTAGTTCCTTGTCAGTTTGATATTCAGGTCTTAATCAAAAAGTCTTATATTACTTGATGACGATACGTATACTTGCATAGTAGCTCAATATATATAAAATAAAATTTTGAATTCTTATTTTCTTTAGGATCAAGTTTTTGGTTCTGTTGCAAATTAAGGAAACATAAGTGAAAAATATCATCAAAGACATTGTTATACTGTTGCATATAAGCAGTTTCAGGATCAGTATCACGTAAATGTAAGGCATAAATAATAGAACTAACATGATGAAACATCAAGTAATATCATTTCTAAATTAAAGCCAAATAATAACATAAATTGGGAAGTCACCGAGGTTTTTCTAGGATCAGTGACATCTACTACCTTTCATTCTTTTGGATTCCTGAAAATAATTATTCCTATTTGATCCATTCCCTTTTGAATTTCTAATGTCCAGCCTTGAAAACCTTGAACTTTGGAATTCTTGAGAACAAAATCATTGTGTTGAATTAAGGGTATTCTTAAGCGATTTCGGTCCCTTAGATGTAATCAACTATAGGGACTTGCCTCTATAGGGAAATTTTGAACTCAGCTTAATATAAACCCTATTTAATCTTCCATATTAGATAGGGAAACTTGTCAGCTTATAAAAAAAAGGTTTCACAAATCAAATAGATGTCATAAAATTTTTAGTTTATTTAATCGAGTCTCACTATCAAGTAATGTATCTATTCTCCGGCATAGGTACATCATTTGTAGTGTTATGCTCGATCACTTAAACCATTACATATATAAGATCAGATTGGTCTCATATTTNAAATTGTTACTTTTAACATTTCAAGATCAATGAAATATCCTGCAAAAGGTAAAGATGATGAATGTTATAGAACGGATGTTATAAGATATCTGAGTGAATGCCATTTTAAAACTACGTATGTAGAAAAATCTGAAGAAAAGATCTGGAACACGAGTAAGAAGAGGAATTAGATCAATATGAAGATCCTTTTAAGGAAGATTCAAACTTTATTCAAGAAAGTTTTGAAATTCTGGACACCATAGAAAAAGATAAATCATTTTGTCCATCAATTGAAAAACCTCCACAACTTGAGTTGAAGTTACTTTCTGATCACTTAAAATATGCATTTTTAGGAGATTCCTCTACTTTACCAGTTATAATTTCCTTGAAGTTAACGATGGAAGAAGAAGATAGATTGATGAAAATATTGAAAAATTTTAAAAAAGCCTTTCGATGGACAATTGCTGATATTAAAGGAATCAGTCCTTCATTTTGTATGCATAGAATGCATATGGAAGTGAACTGCAAACCCAGAGTTGATCCTCAAAGGAGATTGAATCCTATTATGAAAGAATTTTTTAAGAAAAAAATTTTAAAGTGGTTGGATACTGGAATTATCTACCCTATTTCAGATAGTGCATGGGTTAGTCCAATTCATTGTGTTCCTAAGAAAGGAGGGGTAACTATGACTGTAAATGAACATTATGAGCTAATACCTACTAGACAAGTTGCAGGGTGGTGAATATGCATTGATTATATAAAATTAAACATCACTAGGAAAGATCATTTTCCACTACCCTTTCTAGATCAAATGTTGGATAGACTAGCTGGGCAAAAATTCTTTTATTTTCTAGATGGATATACATGTTATCATCAAATATAAATAACTCCTGATGATCAAGAGAAAACTACTTTTACTAGTTTGTATGGTACTTTTGCTTTTAGAAGAATGCCCTTTAGTTTATGTATTGCCCCTGCTACATTTCAAAGATGTATGATGGAAATTTTTTGTGATTTGATTAAAAAAGGGATTGAAGGATTTATGGATGATTTTTCAGTGTTTGGAACTTCATTTGACTTATGTTTAGAACATTTATCAAAAGTTCTTAAGCATTGTGAAGAAACAAATTTAGTCCTTAATTGGGAAAAATCTCAATTTATGGTAGTATGAGGAATTATATTAGGACATAAAATATTAGAAAATTTTATGAAAGTAGATCCGGCTAAAATTCAAGTGATCGCTAATTTATCTTATCCAAAAAATGTAAGGGAAATTAAGAGTTTTTTAGAACATGCTTGATTCTACAAACGATATATTAAATTTGTTTAAAAAATTGTTAAGTCGTTATGTCATTTAGTGGAGAAAGATACAATTTTTAATTTTGATGAAGAGTACCTAAAAGCTTTTGAGTTATTAAGAGAAAAATTAATCACTGCACCAATTATAGTTTCACCATATTAGGGAAAACCTTTTGAATTAATGTTTGATACTAGTGATTATGCTATTAGAGCTGTTTTAGAACAAAGATATGATAAAATATTCAAAGTAATTTACTATGCTAGTAAAACTATTAATGAAACTCAAATTAATTATAAAATAACTGAAAAAGAGTTGTTAGCAATAGTATATGCCTTTGATAAATTTAGATTATATTTAATTAGAACTCACTGTGTAGTGCATACAGATCATTCTACTATTAAGTACCTAATGAAAAAGAAAGATTTAAACCTAAACTTATAAGATGGATTCTTCTTTTGCAAGAATTTAATTTTGAAAAAGTAAATCAAAAGGGGATTGGAAATCAAATTGTTGATCATTTGTTCAAGCTTAAATTAGAAAAACCACTCTATTTTGATAAAGAAATTAGTGAACATTTTCCATATGAAAAATTCTTCAATATTAATGTGGCGTGTTCAGTGGTATGCAAACATTGTGAACTTTCTTGTTAGTGATATTATACCCTATGGAATGACATACTAATAGAAGAGGAAGTTTATTTCTGAAGCTAATACTTATTTTTGGGATGACCCGTTTTTATATAAACAAGGAATATATCTGATTATTCAAAGATGTGTACCATTATAAGAAACTTATGAAATTATCCAAAAATATCATAATTTATATTTTGGGGGACATTTTGGTGTTGATAAAAAAACATACAAAATTTTACAATCTGGATTCTATTGGCCTACTATTTTTAAGGATGTTAATACTTATATCAAAACTTGTGATAGATGTCAACGAGTAGGCAATATATCTAGAAAAAATGAGATTCCTCTCAATTATATACTAGAAATTGAAATATTTGACGTTTGGGGATTAGATTTCATGGGACCATTTATACCTTCTTTTAGGAATTTATATATTTTTTTAACAGTGGATTATGTATCCAAATGAATAGAAGTTGTTGCTTTACCTCAATGTGATGCTCAAAGTGTTGCAAAATTTTTAAAAATGAACTTAATTTGTAGATTTGGGAGGCTGAGTTATCATAATTGATGGGGGAAGTCATTTCAGAAATGTCATAATGGAGAACATAGGATTGCTACTGCTTATCATCCTCAGACCAGTGGTTTGGCTGAATTATTAAATTGGGAAATTAAAATAATTATGGAAAAATCTATGAATCCAACAATAATGGATTGGTAAGTTAAACTTGACTATGCTTTGTGGGCTTATAGGACTGCATGTAGAACTCCTATAGGAATGTCCCCATATAGGCTAATATTTAGGAAAGCTTGTCACTTACCAATTGAACTTGAGCATAAAGCATACTGGGCAATTAAGGAGTTCGATTAAAATTTGAAAGATGCTAGTGAGAAAAGATTATTGCAATTAAATGAACTTGAAGAGAAAAGGAATGAATCATATGAAAGTGCTAAGATTTACAAAGAAAAGATGAAAATATGGCATGATCAAAGGATTCCTACTAAAAATTTTTAGCCAAGGCAACATGTTCTGCCTTATAATGTAAGGTTAATATTATTCCCAGGAAAACTTAAGTCCAGGTGGATGGGCCCATTTGTTGTGATAAAAGATTATCCTTATGGAGTTGTAGATATTAAAGATCCTAAGACTGATAAAGTGTTTAAAGTGAATGGTTATAGACTGAAACTTTATTTTATAGGGGATTAACATAAATTTAATGAAGCAATGATATTGGGCCAACCAGAATAAACACTAGTTACGTTGGGCTGACGACGTTTTCGGCACTATTTTTGGTTGGAGAGTTGCCCGTAAGAAGCTGTCGGTCACTAGAATCGAAATCCCGTCGCCCGCTTCGAAAGGATGTGTTAATTTACATATATATATTTAATTTTAGGAAAATATGAAATCAAACCAACCTCATATTTTTTATAGTTTAAATGAAAGAGCACTGTACCTCAAATCCTGTATCTATCTCAAAGGATAAACACAAGACTTGATGATCAGACTCGATCAAATAAACTAAGGAATATATGACATCCATTTGGCTTGCAAAACCTTTGTATTTGCCGACAAGTTCCCCTATTTAATATAAGGAATTAAATAGAATTTATATTAAGTTGGGTTCAGACATGCTTCCTATAAGAGCAAGCCCCTATAGTTAATTACATCTTAAATGATCAAAGTCACTTAAGAAGACTCTCGATAAAAATCAAAAAATATTATCTTCAAGGACTTTCAAAGGGTAGGACTTTTTAATGAGATCGGACGTAGAGGTGTCAAAGAAGATTTGTTTAAAAATGGAACATTTTATAGAGTCTAAAGGAGGAAGAATTAGGGGATGTCAAGGATCCAGAAGAGAACATCGGTGACTTCCCAAGCTATCTTAATGTTTGGTTTCATTTCTCAGGAGAAATATTTTGGTGTTTCATCCTGTCAATTTTATTAGTTAGGGCCAGCATTCGTGTGAAACGATCACACAAATAGCCTGAAAGATGTGAGGATTTAGCTCGCGAAAAATGACAACCTCAGAATCCTAAGATAGGGCTTATATTGTATAGCAGGGTTATACAAAGGCCTAAAGATAAGGTGAGGATTTACGTTGCATAAGAAAGCAACCTTGAAGTCCTATGGCTTTGTTGCTTATATCTAAAGAAGGAAGATTGGTTTAGTTGGGGAAGACAGGTTTTGCTGTTGAAGATGGTCGTGCTACCCACCATGCTAGCTCTAAGCTCCTTGTCGCGATGAGTTTGAGTTTTCTAGTGTGTCAAGTTATGATGTCAAATCAGGTGGCTCTATGGTTATAGTTCTTTAAATTTAATGGGGGCATGTTAAAGTTAATTAGAGCGACACCGGTTAGGATCCTACGGTTCCCTCATTCAGCACCACTATGTTCTATTGGATTCAATTAGTCCAAATGAATTTACTAAACTCAACTTAATGAGTTACATAATTTCATTTAAACCGTGGGAAGCCTCGTTAGCAACCGAAGGTTACCTCCTCTGAGGGATTCCCGATCCAACAGAGACAGGTTAATTTAGTTGTAATTGTATTTTTGTGTGATGTTTGTGATTAAATTTTGAGTTGTTTTATATTTTGAATGTTGTGGGGGTGAATTTTATCTTGGTTGATTTTAGTTTTAGTTTTGGTTTTGGTTTTTTGGCTATCCTGATAGTTTTAGTTTTCATGTAGGGTAATAACATTGTTTAACATGCAAATTTGCAGGTAGAAAAGTACAGTATGAAAGTACAAGAAAGACGACACTGAAAACTGTGAAAGCGTACCTGGCGAGTCTTCTTGTTCCATCACCTGAAACTCATAAGGCGTGTTAAGACAGTTTATGTGAAATGGGGAAGTAAAATTTTGAAGACCAACCTAACCCTAAGTCATATCTTGGTGGGTCCTTATTAATTTGATTAAGGATGATATTTATCAAGCAAAACATATTAAGTTTTGTAGATTTCCAAGGTATCCAACAGGTTAAGAGGAAGAAGCAGGTTCATGCTTCCCTCTTATCACCTGGTGAAAAGCCTCGAGCTTATTTAAACTTATTATGTTGCTTAATAATTCATCATATGAACACCCTAATGCTCAATGAACATTGATGTATCAATTATCCCTAAGAGTAAGGTAATTATCATTTGTAATTTAATATTGAATATTATGTGGGTGAAGACCCTTAAAGAGGCAAGCTAGTATTATTGGAACACTTAGCCAAATTTTGGTCCTAATTGGGCTTGTAGTGTTTAGAAGATGTTTTAATTTTAATTGTGTTTGTTTTTCTAATCCTCATTTAATCAGTCTTAATTTAATTCAAATTACTACTAAGCCCTTAAGACTTAGGTGAGTGTCTTAATTAGTTTTTAAAAGGTTAAGCTTTAGGTGGTCATGATTTATTATTTGAATTTCAGTTGAAAATCAAATAGGGGTATTAAATTTATTAATTATTGACTTCAAAAGTCATACACCTAAGTCCTAGGTTCGTTTTATTTTAATAAACTTCCAAATTTTAATAATTTAAAAATTTTTTAACTTATCTTTTTAATTAAGTAAGTGAGGTTAGTTTCTACTAATTAACCCCTTGTGTTTCAAACATGCAAATTAAGATCAGAGGTTGCTCATTTCCCTCATTGAATTAAGCCTAAATGTTAATTAAGGCTAAATTTCCAAAATTACACTATTTCCCTTAAGGCTCTAACACTTCATAATTCATCAAATTTAATCCAAATAACTTTGAAATTTTTATCCTACCTCATTTATGGGTCAATTAAGACATCTGAGGAGAAAATGTGCTTTTTGAAAATTAAATTTAATTTATATAATTATTTTCATGCAAAGATAGGATTTTTCAAAGAAAATTCTTAACTTGACCAAGGTAAATTCTAATCACTTGAAATTTGTACTAGAGCTAGCACTAAACTAGAGAAGCATTAGGATCAAATTTTATGATTTTTTCAATTTTATTTGAATTTAAAGAATTAATTTAAATTCTAAATTATTTATTAAATATAAAATATTTTAAATGTGAAAAATTAAGTTTTGTATTTTTGAAAACCTTCCTAAGTTCAAAGAACCCAAAGGAGAAAATTTTATATTTTTCTGAGTTTTATTTGATTTATTGGAATTATTTTAGTGAAAATTCATTTTTAGCCTTTAAAAATTATTTTTAAGCTTTAAAATCCAGTATCTTTATTTAGAAAATCAAGAAAAATATCCTAATTGTTCCTAAGTGGTTAGCAAACAATTTAGAATATTTTCATGAATTTTATTATTTTTTTATTTTGATGGATTGTTTTATTATTTAAATCTTAAAAAAAGGCTAAAAATCAAGTTTTTATTTTAAATATCATTTTATTTTTAGAAAATATCCCTGATCACAGAGAACTCAAAAAACAAGTTTTTATAATTTTTTTAGTTATATTTTGATTTTAAAAAAATCATTTAATTGCTAAAATGAGATTTATCTTTAAAAATCAACTTAAATTACCAAATGAAGTCAAAATGTTTTGAACTTTTTATGGTGAGTTCTTTGGATCCTAAATAATAGTGGAGATTAAAAATTAAGTCATTTAGTTGTTTGTATTTTCAAAATTAATTTTATTTGTGTTTTAGGGTTGGTGAAGATTAAGTGTATTCTTAATGACTTAACTCAAGAAATTATTTCCAAGGGGTCCTCTGATCATAGTGAACCATCCAAAACTTTCTTGGAATTTCCTGAGCAACATGCTAATTATCATGATTAAATTACAAAAATAATAAACATAAACTTGAAAAATATGGATCTCTGTCTAGGGACCTCCTCTAACTTTGGAACAATCATAGGATGTTCCCTAAGATAGAGTCAACAACATACTAAAATTTCAAGCCATGGTGATATTACTACATACATGGAGTATCAAAACATTGAAATGAGTGTTTAATTAATTAAAAATAAAATATGCATCACATGGACTTAAAATTATTTCCACATTATTCTCCTCTATTCACAGAGGAAGAGGGTAATTTTGTTTTATTTTTATAATTTTTTATACCAAGATATGAATTTTTAAAGCTAGAGCTATTTATTTAAATAAGAAAATTCCTATTTTTTTATTTAAACGTGCGGCACTGACTGTATCCTAAGCAGCTCCAAAAGCATGCGTGGTGTGCTCTGGTTGGATGCCGCTATCCACATAACCGCTGACTCGGTCCGCGGTTCATGTAAGGAAGCATTGTCCGGCTCGATCTCCTCTGTCCATCTGATGCACACGCGGTCGGGCGGCTCCCCGTCATCGTCCCCGATAAAGTGATCCCATGACCGTCGACACTAAAACCCTAAGATCTCATCCTAAAATCAACCAAAACACTTTAGGTTTGATCTTATCTACTTGTCTAAGTGAGACAAACATATCCATACAATAATCATGCAATTAAATTAAGTCTAATCAAATGAAGAATCCAAATAGGCTTGGGAGGAGGAGAGGTTCAATACCTTGGCTCTGAGAAGAGAAGCTTCAATTAAAGAGTCTCAACACATTTGTTGGGGTCCAAAAAAGCTAGGGATTAAGCTTCTTACCATGGTGAAATGCTTAGACCCAAATTCGACCAAGGCCGATTTCAGGTGTTGATCAAAGTCTATACTAAGGACTCTATGGAAGGGGGGTTTGATGGGGCTTTGTCTTCTTTCAATTTTGTGAAGGTTTGGGTGAGTTTAATTTGAGTTTGGTGGAGGTTAGGTGTGGAGAGCTTTGTCCTGTCTCCGGTAAGGTTTTGTGCTAAAAAATTGGGCTCCGACAAGGGGATTAAGGGCAATGCGGTGGTTGGGTTACACTGAGGAGGTCTCAAAGAGGCTTTGGGATTAATTTGGGGAAGTCTCTTAGAGGAATTTTTAGCTCTCAGCGCATGGCCGTGGAGGAGAGAATTTTATAAAAATGGTCATAGGCTTGCTGTCACGGCCAATTGGGGGGTGAAATGTGCTGCCTAGGTGGAGGGCAGAGAGGCTCTGAGCTTAAATTTGGATGAGGTTGCCTCTAAGTTTGAATTGGGTTTAATCCCATGGGGGTGACTCTCAGCTTGGCCATTTTTCGGCCACTAGGCTGGCTGGCCAGCCAGGGGAGGTGGCTAGGGAGGTCAGGTGAGCCAGGGGAATATGTCACAACAATTTAATGATTTTAGGCTTTATTTTAGAAAAAAATATCCAAGGCTTAAGCAAATATGGCATTAAATCCATTGATTTAGGGGTCCTTTGGTCCATGGGTTAGCTTAGGTGGTTTCATGGGGTTTAGGCTGGTCACTAGGGTCCAACTTATGGTTGTGGAGTCATTAATTTGATGACTTTAAGATAGTTATGCCACCTTTAGTGCATGGGTTCAATGTGGGTCCAAGTGATCAAAACTTAGGTTTGGGCTAGGCTATCCATGTAAATTGACCCAATTAATTGATCAACATTGTGTAGATGATTATTATGAAGATTTTTGGTGAAGAATTGAAATGATTTTGAGTTCAATTGGAGGGTTAATTTGAAGGATTATTGAAATTTGTCAATTTGGGCATGTTGGGCTAGACATGGGTCTATGTTGGGCTAGCCTTGGGATAAGTCCAAATTAAATGCTTCAAATTATCAAGGGAGATGTTGTGAAGATTTTTCATGAAGAAATAGAGTGGAAATTTTGGGGCTAAGGCCATCAATTTGGTGAGATTTTCAGACATGGCCAATTTGGGGCAAAATTGGGGATTTTTGGGCTTAAGTTGAAATTAAATAAAATTGGGGCTTCACCAAGTCCAATTGAAGGTCAAATTTGATGTGTAGGAATGTTATGAAGATCTTTCAACACAAATTGTGGCAAATTGAGTAGGCCATGGGTTCAATTTGGTGGAACCAAGTCATAGGGCTAAAATTGGGTTTTTAGTTTAGGTCAAAATTAGGTTCAAATAATGGACCAATTAGGCTTGGATTTGGTCTAGATTTGTCATGTAAATGATGAATTTAAGTTTAGAATTGAAATTGGGCAAAATTGAGGCCAATTGGATAGACATTTGAGGTAGGTTTGGGAAAAAATGGCCTTTAAAGGGCAATTTGAAGGTTTTGGTCAAAAGTGATCAAATTGACCAAATTGGATCATGTGATAGTTGAGAAAAAAGAAAATGGGAATATTTTAGAGGTTTTGGAAATTTTTAGGATTTTTTTGGAATTTTGGGCTATGGAGGAGGCATTTTGGTAATTTGGCCAATTTTGGTGATTTTTTGTAGTTTGGGTGTTTTCAAGGTGTTTGTAATGCTTTTTTGAACCAATTTGGGCATTTTGGATAGATTTGGGAATTTTGGCCAAATTTAGGGTTCCAAAGGTATCTAGGCAATTTGAGGGAATTTAGGGGCAAAAGGATAGGTTGGGTATCTTGGTAGAGTTGGAGTGCCAACCACCATCAATAAGCCATGGACCAATGGAAACCCCATTTTGGGTCCTCCGTGTAATGATCCTAGCCAAAACCTAGCGTAGGGCTAATGGGTTTAGGGGACCACTTACATGAGTCTCCCAAAAGTATCAAGTGACCAAAGTCAAAAAATTTTGGATTTAGGGTAGTGAGTGATTGTGAGTGAAGTGAGTGCCTTAAGCTCTAGACCAACACCCTGGGCCAACCCTAAGGTCCAGCAGTCCTAAGGGTGACTCATCTTGAGTTCCCTCATAGTGACCCCACCTAGTAAGTGCTAGAGGTTTGGACCAATATATGGAACGTTAAGTTGAGTACAGAAGAGTTTAGAATTTCTAATTGTTCTCTAATTTTCTAAGAATAGTCAACAGAAAAGTCATATGGCTAGATCTTAGGCTACTAAAAAGGAAAAACTAAATCTCAACCAAATGTGAGGTCAACAAATGGACCCCCAATAGGTGTGGTGTACTGGGCAAGCACACCACTTGTATTGGCGTTGACCGATGAGATCAACAAAAACGAATACAAACTCCTAAGTCAACAGACTTGGAAGTATATGTAGAGTTGTGTGTGTGATTTGTTTCTGCTGTGGAATTAGCAGGTGATTATCTGATTGAAATAAAGGAGTAGGTACTCTCGCTGGGGATCCAAGAGTGAATTTTGAGTTATGAAACTTCAGGTATTTATAAAGGATGGGAGTCAGTATATAAGTGTTGACCCCGAGGTGGGAATTAAAAATTGGGTATTAATCCCAAAATAAGAATCAAATGCCATAATCCATTTAAGGTGGTCTTGCAACTAATTTCAAAAGATGAGAATATGATTGCGTGGGAGGACCAAATCGAGATGGAAAACACAGAGGCTCACATCTGACTCAAAAGGGTAACAACGGTGTAGAAGACGGCAACCATTAAGGATATGTCACTAGAAAGAAAGGACTGTACCAGTTCGAGTTCCCACTGAGGAGTTATATTCAAACTGACATATGACAGGGAGAATATATATGTCATGTTAGGAAGGAAAGCACTGGGACTCACATCCAACCCAAGCGATAATGAAGAAAATATCTGCTACATTGAGGAGGAAAGCACTGGGACTCACATCCAACTCAAGCGATGACAAAGAAAATATCTTCTATATTGAGGAGGAAAGCACTGGGACTCACATCCAACTTAAGATGTAGTGAGGAAAATATATGTTACATTGAGGAGGAAAGCTCTGGGACTCACACCCAACTCAAGTGGTAACAGGAAAATATATCGATCACGTTAGGAAGGAAAGCACTATGACTCACATCCAACCCAAGAGGTGGCGGGAAAAATATATGCTACATTGAGGAGGAAAGCTCTGGGACTCATATCCAACTCAAGAGGTAACAAGAAAATATATCGATCACATTAGGAAGGAAAGCACTAGAACTCACATCCAACCCAAGAGGTGACAAGAGAATATATGCTAAATTGAGGAAGAAAGCTCTGGGACTCACATTCAACTTGAGATTTAACAAGAAAATATATCTGTCACGTTAGGAAGTAAAGTACTAGGACTCACATCTAACCCAAGAGGTGAGGGAAAAATATATGCTAGAACTCACATCCAACTGAAGAGGTAACAACAAAATATATGTGTCACGTTAGGAAGGAAAGCACTAAGACTCACATCTAACCCAAGAGGTGACGGAAAAAATATATGCTACATTGAGGAGGAAAGCTCTGGGACTCACATCCAACTCAAGAGATAACAAGAAAATGTATGCATCATGTTAGGAAGGAAAGCACTAGGACTCACATCCAACCCAAGGGGTGACAAGAGAAAAATATATGCTACATTAAGGACGAAAGCTCTGGGACTCACATCCAACTCAATAGGTAACAAGAAAATATACATCACGTTAGGAAGGAAAGCACTAGGACTCACATCCAACCCAAGAGGTGACAAGAGAATATAGGTGCTACATTGATGAGGAAAGCGTTGGGACTCACATCCAACTTAAGAGGTAACAAGAAAATATATGTGTCAAGTTAGGAAGGAAAGTACTAAGACTCACATCCAACCCAAGAGGTGGCAAGAGAATATATGTGCTACATTGAGGAGGAAAGCGCTGGGACTCACATCCAACTCAAGAGGTAACAAGAAAATATATGTGTCACATTATGAAGGAAAGCACTAGGACTCGCATCCAACCCAAGAGGTGACAAGAGAATATATGTGCTACATTGAGGAGGAAAGCGTTGGAACTCACATCCAACTCATGAGGTAACAAGAAGATATATGTGTCACGTTAGGAAGGAAAGCACTAGGACTCACATCCTACCCAAGAGGTGACAAGAGAATATATGTGTCCTTATGCAAAAAATATGCAGATTCACACATGTGAATTCATGGGGAATATGTGAATAGAATATGAAAATATGTGAAGGAATCAAAATTTAGGTACTGATTCTTAAATGAGAATTGAATTTTAGTTATCATTTTTTAAAAGAAAATCAGAAGTCAGGGACCGACCTCGAGGATTAAGAATAGGATGCCATGCTCCATTAAAGGGGTCTTATACTAATCTCGAAGACGGTAAGTCAAAAATTGGGTACTGACTCTGAGAGTCATATGAAAATAGTGTAGAGAGTTTGTGATATTGAATTTGCATAAATGTGTCATGTGAAAAGGTTGATTTTGTTGAAGAAGATTTGTAGAGTTTTTTGGGGTTTTGTGTAGAATGCAAAATTCCGCGGGGATGTGAAGAGAGTTAATGCAAATAAAGATGGTTGTGTTGCGCGCACAAAGAGTAAAAAACTCTGATATCAAGAGAATCCTCTCAAAGGATTAATTTTATTTTCTTGTTGTTTTTATCACATTTAATTTTTCAAAATATGACTTTAAAATTTTAATTATAATTGGTTGATTTTCAAAAGAAATTTGTTTTGCTGTTTATTCATTTGTGATTATTTTTGTTTGAATTTTATTTTTGTTAAAGATTTGTTGTTTTGTTCTTCGTTCATTGAAATTCTGAACCAACGCATGGTTCGTGTCTTCCATCCATTGTACAAAAAGGTAATTGACAAAAAGGGACATTTTTTAGAGAAATTTTCATTAATTTGCTCCAATCAAAATATCACAAATCAAAAATAGGCTGATGCCTCAAAAAGATACAACATATAGTCCATATGAAAGTGCGTTTAAAACATCTCATGCCATGTATACATTGTAGGCTGAGTATGTGTGGTACATATCATGTTGCTGTAAAAAAAAGGTGAACTCTCTGACCCTCTGTATTAGGTGTGACGAGCTCCTGATTGAGCAGACCTTCTAAGCCATGCTCCAGGACAAGAGTTCCCTTCGCATGTACTTAGAGGTACAACCCTCTCATAGCTCGTACGATAATAGTTCTTCTAACTTCGGGTCTGGCTGGAATCCATATGGTGCTTTGCTGTCATCCATTCTATGGAAGGTTACGTACATCCTACGATATCGCACTCCTGGAATGCAGTGCTTGGCAACATCTATCCTGTTTCCTTTCAGAACTAAAACTGAACCAACTGACAACAAAATCTCTATGGCTCCTCTGAACTCGTCAGGGCTGACAATATCAATCTCGTTCCCAAACAATATATTGCTTTTGTTTATGAATGAAACCGTGCAGAAGGGTCTTACAAAATTATGATGATCAATGTGAGGAGGTATGCAATCTCCCTCGTCATATATGTTGATGATGCAGTTGTTTGGGATGCAGGTAGTTGGCAGTATGTTCCATCTGACCATCCTCTTAATCATCCACTTTATTATAGGAGGTAGTGGATCTACCTGGTCATGTCTGAGGATCCCTAGCGGATTTCCCTGTATGTCGTTTGTAAAATTATAACAGCAGCTGCACTGAATGGTGATTCTGTCATTTTCTCTCATCCATTTCTTCAGCTCAGATCGTGTTCTTTCCATGAGAAGACCCGCTCAGCTTCTATCTCTCAAATCAAGGATGCAGTCAAGAATGTTTCTTTCGTCACTCTCTGAGAAGACCCTGGTATACAGCTTTAGGCCTTCCAATATGTTGATGAATCTTTTTTGGAAATCCTCTTAGAATTCAAATTCTCTTTTATTCATCTTGCTTATTTTATAGTACTCCATCGTACTGTGAGTCGGTAGCTGTCGTAGGCACTCTTCCATCTAAACATTGGCAGAAATCCAAACTAGCGTTGGCTGATCTGGAACATGAGATTTGGCATCTAAAGGGATGTATGACCTTGGGCCCCATGGTATATACTGCTCTGTCCCCAGTGGGATGTATGGCTCATCCATCAGAAAGTCTGGAGTCTGAGATCCATCGGTGGTGGAGGTATACTCTTCCAATGTACCAAAGTGTCGTAAATGTAGAACATTGCAATTTGGGCACTCTACGAAGGCCCTTGTGGCTGATGTCCCAACAGGTATCTCAGCGTTGCACGTCGAGCAACCCGTTCATAAGGCATCTAAAGCTGAAAGTGTCTCTGGCTCTGTGACGAACCCTAGTTCTTCATCTGTGGCGGGTAGGCTGGAAGAAGTCTCTTTCACGTTTGGATCATAAATATTCCCCTCAAGAGTAGGGGTGAGTAAGTTGTTTGCTTCCTTCTGACGTCTGCGTTCTTCCCATAGAAAATCCCTCTATTTTTTGTGGCTGGCATTTCTGCATTGAGTCCTGCAAAGCGAAGCATCTGGCAGTCGTTCATTATTAGCGTCTACTAGGCCTCCGGCTGGTGTAGCTATCATGGATGGCAAGTGGCTGGGCCCCTCCATCAATGCTCTATTATCATGTTCTTGCCTTTATATGATGCATTATCTTTGGCGGTCACCCTTAGCAGTGAAGGCAATCCCTCTTTTTCTCAACAGCTCACTACATTCATGAGAGGAACTTCGTAGTCCATGTTGACTTGGTTAAAGTCCATGTTGAAGTCTATGGTATCGCCTTGCAGCGCCATTTCCTCATTTAGTGCGAGGCTCCAGCCATCCTTGAAAGCAAGGATCAGCCTCTGACCCGACATTTTTCTGCAAACGACAGGAAAAATGTCAGTGGGATGAAACTTGACATGAACAAGAATAAAAAAAAGTATTTATTGAAGTAAATTTTAGCTTATTTTAGTGAAATGAATTGTTTATTTATCTATGAATTTTGTTTAAATTTTTGTGGAACATTATACTCAAAAGTGGGAAAAGAAAATTAGAAGTTTAAAATATTTTTCTCAAAATTTTCATTATATTGAGGTTAATTACAAAATTTTGACCCGGTCATAGACATTTGGCCACATAGATAACCTCAAAACAATCAAAGTTTCAAAGTTTCAAAGCAAGCAGCATTAGATTGCATAATAGGTTTTCAGATATCGTCCATTTATTGGTAACATGGGTCTTTCGCCCTGGAAGTCCACTAACTGGTTGGCTCCTCCTGTGTAGACCTTTTCAACAACAAATGGTCCCTCCCAAGTTGGCTCGAATTCTCCACATATTTTGCAGCGTGCAAGAATAAGCCTTTTGAGCACGAGTACGAGGTCACAAACTTTGAATGTCCTTGGGCGGACCAATTTGACATGGGCTTGTACCATCTTCGCCTGCTAAAGCTCCAAATGTTGTTGTGTTTCTAGTCATTTTCCCTCAAGACTTTCCAGTTCTTCAACTCTAAGTTTTGCACTTTCTCCCATTGTGAGTTGATTGGCAATAGTAACTTTAAGAGACGATGTCTGAATTTCTAGTGGTAGTTCGGCCTCGGACCCGTACACGAGCATATAGGGTGTACATTGAGTGAGAGTCCTGAAAGTCATTTTGTAGGCCCACAAGGCATCTAATAATTTGTTGTACCAATCTCTTTTGTTTTCATTCAGTGTTTTCCTTAAAATTTGTACCAATATTTTGTTGAAGGCTTCAGCAAGACCGTTTGCTCTAGGATAGTAAAACGTTGAGTATCTCCAATCTATCTCATGTCTTTTGACAAAATTGTTGATCTTTGTGCTTCTAAAAGCTATCCCATTGTCAGAAATTATTCTTCACGGTACTCCAAAATGGTAGATAATTTGGCTTTTGAAGAATTGATGGATGTGTTGTGTCGTAACCTCATGCAACGGTTCTGCCTCTGCCCATTCGGAGAAATAATCTGTAGCAGTAAGTATAAACATGTGTCCTTTGGAAGATGGAGGGTTTATTGAACCTATTATGTCAGTGCCCCAATACTCAAATGGCCACGAGGCAACAGTTGGGTGTAGCACATTTGGAGGCTGGTGTAAGACCACCCCATGCACTTGGCATTGGTGACATTTTCTGGTCGTATCCATGCAGTCGGACATCATTGCTGGCCAATAATACCCGAGTCTTTTGATCTTCATTTTCATTTTTGATCTTGACTGGTGAGCGACACATAATCTGACATGTACTTCTTTGACAATATTATGTGCTTCGACTTTGTTCAAACACCATAGTCACATCTGGTTGACTGATCTTTTATATAGAATGTTTTCCATCAAGGTGTAAGACATAGCCCTTCTTGTGATATGATGTGCTTCGGACTTGTCTTCTGGCAGCTTTCCAATATGCAAGTATTCTATTAATAGCTTATGCCAATCTTCATTGTTGTCTGCAACTGTATTTATTGCTTCTTCTTTTCCAAGCTTGTGTAGAGTTTTGAGGTTGACCTGAGACAAGACTCGTCTTCCTTGCACTGTAATTTAAATGGAATCCTCTAGGGGACATATAATTTCCTTAGCAAGTTTTGCTAGAGCGTTGACATGGGCATTATCTCCCCTAGGAATCCGGTAGAAAGTCACATCAGGAATCTGCTTCCGGAGCTTCATCGTGTACTGATGGTATTCTGCTAACCTTGGTTTCAGAATTCTGTATTGTCTGGCGACTTGCTGGATGACGAGTTGGGAGTCGCCATAGATGGTAATGTTTGTTATATCCATTGAGATTGTCATTCCCAATCCGGTGATTAAAGCTTCATATTCTGCTTCATTGTTGGTGCACGGCTATGTCAGGTGGTATAAAACCTTAACATACCCTTATCTGGCGTAATAAAGATCAAATTGATCCCTACTTTGCCTGGTATAACTGTGTCTGATACTTTTTCTTTTCTGGCGGACGAAGCGCCATCGAAGTACATTTCCCAGCATTTCACAATGGAAAATTCCATTTGTAGTATTTTCTCGTCTGGTAACTTGTCGTTGAGAGAGGACCCAGCTGGTAGTGGGTGTGCAGCGAGAAAGTCTGCTAGTATTTGTCACTTGATAGCACGAAGGGGAACAAAAGTTATATCAAATTAAAATAAGATCATTGACCATCTTGTTAGACGACCGGAGAGTGTTGGTTGGGTTATCAGATATTGCAACGGATTAACTTTCGAGATCAGGGTAATTTTATGAGAAAGCATGTAATGTCTAAGCTTTTTGGGCGGAGAAAATCAACGTCAGACAATGCTTCTCAATTGGTGGATACCTTATCTCCATCTGTATTAGGCGACGACTCAAGTAATAGAATGCATTTTATTTACCCTCATCATTGACTTGGGCTAAGAGGGCTCCAAGAGAGTCATCTAAGGTCGCGGTATAAAGTATTAATGGTTTCCCTGAGATAGGGGCTACCAAGACAGGAGATGTCATTAAATATTATTTAACGCCATCGAAGGCCCGCTGGCATTTCTCTTCCCAAATGAATTTGACATCCTTTTTAATTAATGTCGAGAAAGTCTGACACCTACCTGAGAGATTGGAAATAAAGCGTCTCAGATTTGCCAACTTCCCCTGGAAGGAATGTAGTTGTTTCAAAGTTTTAGGAGGAGGCATTTTCAAGATAGCTTTAATTTTATCTGGGTCAATCTCGATTCCCCGATGACGGACAATGAATCCCAAAAATTTCCCAGAGGTAACGCCAAAGGCATACTTTAAGGGATTCATTTTAAGGTCATATCATTGTAACCATTCAAACATGATCCTCAAATCATACAAATGGTCTATTTTTTGTTTACTTTTGATTACCAAATCATCCATGTAGCATTCTACTTGATTGTAAATGAGGTCGTCAAAAATCTTCGTCATTGTGAGCTGATATGTTGCTCCGGCATTCTTTAGGTCGAACGTCATCACTGTGTAGCAGAAAATTCCGATCGGTGTTCTGAAGGCTGTAAGTGTTGCATCCTCGGTAGCCATCTTGATTTGGTTGTATCTCAATGATCTTTCCATGAAGGAGAAAAGTTTATATGTTGAAGTGATATCCACCATCATCTCTGGTATGGGTAGTGGAAATTCATCTTTTGGACATGTCTTGTTCAAATCCCTGAAGTCTACACAAACATGGATCGGTCCATTTTTCTTCTTAAAAGGTACAATATTAGCTAACCACGTGGGGTATTGTTCTTCTTTTACAAAGTTGGTGTCTATTAATTTCTTCACCTCGACGATGACTTATTTTTCTATTTTGATGTGCATTCTCCTGGGAGCTTGTTATACTAGGGTTATATTCTTGTCCACCCCAAGTTTATGAACTGCAATCTCTGCTGACAGTCTTGGCATTTCATCGTAGCTCCATGTGAAATAATCTTTAAATTATGTTAATAGTTTGATCAATTCTAAAGATTCTTTGTCATTGAGTAGAGAACTTACAAATGTAGGTCGGGGTTGTTCTTCAGTCCCGAGATTAATCTCTTTCAAATCATCAATGGTAGATTTAATTTCCACATCAAATTCTAGGGGATCATCTTCTATTACTTGATCATCCTCTATATCGAGGCAATCCTCCTCTGACTTACCAGTAACAACCATGTAAAATTCAAAATCATCGATTGGTCTGACTATACTAAATCCGAGACCCTCTTTTGAATTTGGAGTTTGACTTTTACCATTCCATAATTTTTTAAATAGTTTAAATTTGTCTTTTAGCATTTGTTTTGGTAAGTGTCCTTATTGAATTAATTTTTGAACACAAGGCAAGAAGTAACCAAAAGGCAATTTCATTAATTCATTAGGATCATCATCCAAATTTACATGTTTTTCAAGCTCAGTAGAGGTAGAAGCACGATAAAATTTGATTGGCTTTGAACTAACACTATGGACTTACGTGACCTCTAAACTCTCGACCTCTTGAGGGAGAATCATAGTAAGGGTCATAGCATTCACATAGTAGTTTATCCGATCATACATTGTTTCATATTCACTTTTCTCTGTATCTTCTAGGGATATCTCATACTGAGGTTTCTTCTGTCTTTTCATCATTATGTCATCTTCAGAACTGTCTTCATCACCAACGTTGATGGTTGGCCTAGTCCGTTCAACAATTAAATTGATCCTTCCTCGTCCACGTCCCCGGCCTCAACCTTGGGTGGGCGAACTAAAAGAACTTTCACCAACTCGTTGTAAGGGAGTGGTGGAAGATCAATGAAGTGGAGTTGAATGGCATCCTTTTTATAATTCTTCTGAATCTTCATCTTTGTTTATGATAACTTCACGAAAGAAGACAATCCTTTTTGGAGGCGCGTAGTAGGCAGCATCTTCGTGGATACCAACTTCATGCACTAGAAATGGTTGTAGGTCTCCTTCGATGCAATTTTCTTGACCATCTTTACAGTATTTGATGCACTGGTGTAGAGATGATGGAACCATATTGTGTTCATGAATCCATGGTTGACTCAGCAGAGCCTTAAAAGAGGTCTCGATGTCGATGATATGAAATTTAGCGGTTGTCATGAGTTCTTCAACCGTTATAAGTAATGTAATTAATCCAAGAGCTCTTTCTCCCTTTTGGTTGAATCCTCTTAACATCATTTTATCGGTCTTAAGCTCTTGAGCTTCAATATCCAAATAGGCCAATGTTCGTAGGCTCATCAAGTTAAGAGCTGCTCCAGAATCTACTAAAACTCTGGACAACACAAATCTACTGATATTAACGGAGATGTAGAGTGGACGATTGTGGTCGGTGGTACCGAGCAGCAAGTCTTCATCTGTGAAGGTTACCCCAAGCTATTCTTTCAACAAACAAACTTCATCTGAGGATGTGTTGGCCAATTGAGCTAAGCAAATTTCTTGGTCAAACAAAGTTGTAACCAGAGACTCTCTCATCTCCTTTGACAGGATCATAGCGTCGTAGATGCTTAATCGGGCCAGCAACATCATAAGATGAGCTAGCACTTTGTATCCTTTGATTTTCTCTTAATCATGTGGTTCTTCTACTGGTGTAGGTGGGGGTATCTCCTCTCGAGTCATTATCTGCTTTCCTTTGTCTATTGGAGTTGTTCTTGGTGGTAACACTTTTTCGCTCCTTAAATTAACTTCTGTGATTTCTTCTTCTTGAGATATCATTGTTGAATCTTCCAGTGTCTCCTCTTCTTTGTTAAAAAGATCTAGGTTGATGGTAAGCGGCGTACCGTGATGCTCGAGAATTGGCTCCTCATTATCAGTGTTGTTGTAAACGATATCATTGATGTCTTCTTTAGACTTGACAACGAGTTCATCAAACTCGAGTACGATTTGAGGATCATTTTGGGAATCAAGATCAAAGTTAGATTGGTCATAATCAGTTATTTTATCACTAGAAATAGTTAAAACGTAGTCGAAATAACAATCATTATATTCATAATACCCCGGAGGGACAAAAAATAATCGTGCAAAGCCAAGGGTTCGAGGATTTTCTTCCCCGAATCTGAGACAACTAATCTGGTAAATGCAGCCCCTATCCTACCCCCCATGCTATCAATCTTTGTAGTGATGTTTTTCTTTTTCTTTGTCCTTGACGACGACGGCTCTCCTGACGAAGCCTTCATCTCAGGCTTGGTATGTTGCGGACTCTGAATGGAGGCTTGTCTTAATACAGACTGAATCTTGTTCAATATTTTTTTGGATGATCTGCTCCAGACCTCATTCCATCCTCCTTCTTTAGTATACGCAGAAGATTGTTTTGATGGATCCTATATTTGATTGAGGACCCTCTTGAGCTCATCCCAAGTTGTACTCCATCCCTCTGCTCTAGTATACGGATCGATTGAAAGATTGGCTCAGCCAAAATCATATTTATGGAGCATTTTTTAGGTTCTCTTAAATATTTTTTTGGGATTGTTATGTTCCCTTCTTTAAGGTTCCTCTCAAGCCAGTATTTAAAGACGAAGCATTTTTTTATAGTGTGCCCAAGCAACTGGTGGTATGGGCAATAATTTAGTTCATTCTTCCTATCTACCTCTTCGGGCTTCTTCAAGTCTGGTAGTCTAAACTTCGGCTTCTTCATCAGACTTTTGAATATGTTAGGTATAGCTTCATATTTGAAAGAATACACCATTTTACGTCGTTCTGATAGGGACATTTTGTTCAAACACTCTGATCACCTTAGCCATTTCGTGTGGCTCCATGTGCTTGATTTCCTCTTGAAGACTGTTGGCTTTACTAAGTAGCTTCTCAAAGGATTTGCTGGTGAGTCCCTTGAGCATGAAAGCTACTGGCCCATGAATGCTCTTGAGTAAAATTTCAATCGCATGATGTTCTTGTAGCTGAGGTTCACATTTCATTATAAGGTTCCTCCACCTCAAAATATAGTCCACCAAAGTTTTGCTAGGTTTTTTTTTTCTATCATGAGCTCTCTAATAGACACATGGTGTTGTGTCCTAACAAATTTTTTCACAGACAACTGTTCCAACTTGAAAAATGTTTTAACTGACCCATTGGGCAAGCCAACGTACCAGTTGAAGGCAATTCCTAACAAGCTGCTAATGAACTGCTGGAAGAGTAGAGCTTCACTATTTCTTGTGTTGCCACTGCTGGCTAGAAAATGTGTTATATGCTGTCTGGGATTCTTAGTCCCATCAAATATCTTGAAGTTTGGGGCCATAAAACCTATGGGGAAAGACACGACATCGAATTCCTCCGAGTAAGGTCTACCCTTTAGAACCAATGCCCCACCCTTAGATTGGGTTAAAGCGTCCCGCACTTGTTCAACCGTTTTCTTGAACTCTTTCTCTGGCATAGCACCTGATGGAGAATCCTTTTTATGTTGCTCATCTCTGTTTGCTAAAGCAACCTCTCTTCTTTCATTTGTGATGTGTATGATTTCTCACTAATTAATCTCTGGAGAAGCCAATTGCGCTGCTTGTGATTGCCCATGAATAGTGGCCATGGTGGTCATGGTTGCGGTCATCTCTTCTATTCTTTTCTCCAGTAGACTAACTTGCTCATCCGTTAGGAGGATAGCCCTACGCAGCTCATCTACGGCGTTCTCTTTGGTGTAAGGTTGAGCCTCTCGCGTAGATGTGGAGGCTCTTATTTCAATTACATAGTCATCCATGAAATCTTCCTCCAAGTAATCATTGTAATCAAAATTTTCCTCATCGCTTTCAACGGAAACTATGTGATCTCAAGCTAACTCAGAAATCTCGATCCCGAGTTTTTTAAATTTTTCTTCAATTATTGATTCCTTGATGGCTTTAAGATCTGGAGGACCCTGATGGACATCCTCCACTTGTTCCTCCATCTCGTTGGCTATTGTTGCGATGATGTCAGATATTTCAGACCCTGGTTTCATTCCCAGCCCTTGTCTCACGGGCTTACCGGACTATATCGGTGCAGCGACCTTGGGTACCCATACCTTTTTTTTCGATAATGATTTCCCAGGATGAAGAATCTCAATTGAAACATAAGTATGTCGAGAGAAAGTATGCTCCTCGTGGTGTAGATCGGCTACAGTGCCAGGTAATCGTCTTGTCTTTACTTTTGGGATTGTAGGAATATCTCCATAATTGGTGATGGGTAACATTTTCGGACCCAATCTTGACTTAACCGGTCAACAGCCAGCAGTCCTAATGGCGGCATAATCAATAGTAATCACTGCGGTATCAACTTTGTTCTATAAACAGAACCAAATGGGGATGCGAGTAGGGGGCACTCCAGTTGTCTTGTGAGACTGTTCAAAACTTCCTTCTTCATGCGAGGGGAAATTGCATCTCCTACTCGTTTAAGTAACTCGCTAACTAAACATCCTTTTTTAGTAGCTAGCCTTTTGAAAACTGCACTAACTCGGGTGATAGGAGTGAACTTCTTTCTCTCCTCATCATGTCCATGAAGTGGCGGTAATGCGACAGTGATTCTCTCATATCCATCAGTATCCGTCAGAGGATGGAATCTACTCCCTCGTAGGACTGGATAAATTTCCAGTAAAACTTCTTCATCTTGATGAGGCTCGTTCTCAACGGGTGTCTCCTTGGGAGCCTGGGCTTTGATGGCCCTCCGAACTCTTCTATTACGGTTCCTCTTTTGAGTTCAGGTCAGCAGTACAGTCCTTGAACTTGATCCGATTTCAAACACAGGTGGTAGGACAGTTAATCCCTCAGTCGGATCCTCAATAATCATTACTTCTTTCCCCTTAGCAGCAACATGGCTAGCAGGTTTGGCTGGTGTCATGACAGCAGTAGTTTTAGACTTCTTACAGGTTAGGAAGTCTTGAAGGCATTTCAGGCTAAATTCTGCAGACGGTTCCTGTATTCTTGGTGCGGTGATCTTCATTAGCACAAACGGGGCTTTCTTGAGGATGACCTCGAGATCTTCAAATCCGGCTCCAAATTAGATGGTAGAAGCAAGATTACGGGCTTCATGGCTTGTTGGCAGGTTGCAGGAAAAGGTCGGCATTGGGTAGGCCATTGCAGCAGGCTTGAAAACAGAAGGGTTAGCTATATGGCCAAGAACCTCATAATTTTTTAGTGCAAGCACTGAAAGTAGAGGTTGATCTATAGACCGGGCGGGTCTTAATTTATGGGTATTTTAAAATTTTTTTTAAGAAAAATCAAGAGGTGTAAAATTTAATTAATATAAGAAAATTTTAAAGTGCACAAAGTACAAGACGATATGGTTTAATTTGTAAAATAGCAAATCAAATTTGTAAGGGAGATGTGAAGTAATTTAGGACCCAATGTGGGATCCATTTAGTGGCAGACAATTCCCAGGTGGAACTAGTCCACCGACACACCTATTGGGGGTCTGACCCCACATAAAAATTTAAAGAGTCCTTAATGGCCTCCTAAACCCCTCTATTCAAAGATGGTTGAACAGAAGTCCTGAAGTCCAAGGAGTTAGTTGTACTTTCCCAAGATAGAAATGGGTAAAGTATGCCAATGGAAGAAGGGTAAGTTGGTCCAAGAGGGACATGGACACATTATCGATGTGTGAAGATAATATTTCTTGATTTGAATGGAGAGAAAAGCTTGTCACTAACGGAGTCGCCAGAAGCTGTCGATGCTATTTTTGGTTGGAGAGTTGTCCGTAAGAAGCTGTCAGTCATCGGAATCAAAATTTCATCACCCGCTTCAGAAGGCATTTTAATTTACAGATATATTTAGTTTTAGAAAAATATGAAATCAAACCGAACGTTTTAATTTACATATATATATATATATTTAGTTTTAGAAAAATATGAAATCAAACTGACATCAATCGAAATCCCGTCGCCCGCTTCGGAAGGACGTTGAAGTATGAAATCAAACTGACCCCATTTTCATAGTTTAAATGAAAGAGCATTGTACCTCAAATCTTGTATCTATCCCGAAGGATAAACACCATACTTGAGGATGAGGCTCGATCAAATAAACTAAGAAATATATGACATTCGTTTGGTTTGTGAAACCTTCGTATTTGCCAACATGTTACCCTATTTAATATAAAGAATTAAATAGGGTTTATATTAAGCTGGGTTTGGATCTTCCTATAAGGGCAAGCCCCTATAGTTAATTACATCTTAAATGACCAAAGTCATCTAAGAATACTCTCGATAAAAATCAAGAAGTATTATCTTCAAAAGTTTTAAAGAGTATGACTTTTCAATGAGATCAGATGTAGAGGTGTGAAAGGAGATTGATTCAAATTTAGAACACTTTGTAGAGTCCAAAAAAGGAAGGAATTAGGGGATGTCATGGATCCAGAGGAGAACCTCAGTGACTTCCCAAACTATCCTATTGTTAGGCTTCATTTCTGACGAGAAATATTTAGGTGTTTCATCTTGTCAATTTTATTAGTTAGGGCTTACATTTATGTGAAACGATCACACAAATAGCCTGGAAGATGTGAGGATTTAGGTTGTGACAAATGACAACCTCAGAATCCTAAGATGAGTTAAGGCTTATATTGTATTCAGGGCTATACAAAGGCCTAAAGATAAGGTGAGGATTTATGTTGCATAAGCAAGCAATAAAGATAAGGTGAGGATTTACGTTGCATAAGCAAGCAACCTTAAAGTCCTATGGCTTTGTTGCTTATATCTAAGGAAGGAAGATTGGTTTAGTTGGGGAAGACAGGTTTTGCTGTTGAAGATGGCTGTGCTACCCACCATGCTAGCTCCAAACTCCTTGTCGCGATGAGTTTGAGTTTTCTAGTGTGTCAAGTTATAATGTCAAATCAAGTGGCCCTATGGTTGTAGTTCTTTAAATTTTATGAGGGCATGTTAAAGTTAATTAGACGACACCGGTTAGGATCGTACGGTTCCCTCATTCCGGCACAACTATTTTCTATTGGATCACTTAGTCAAAATAAATTTACTAAACTCAACTTAATGAGTTCCAAAATTTCATTTAGACCGTGGGAAGCCTCGTTAGCAACCGTAGGTTACTTCCTCCGAAGGGGTCCCGATCATCCGATAGAGACGATTAATTTAGTTACAATTGTAGTTTTGTGTGATGTTTGTGATTAAATTTTGAGTTGTTTTATATTTTGAGTGTTGTGGGGGTGAATTTTATCTTGGTTGATTTAGTTTTAGTTTTGGTTTTGGTTTTGTGGCTATCCTGATAGTTTTAGTTTTCATGCAGGGTAATATTATTGTTTAGCATGCAAATTTGCAGGTATAAAAGTACAGTATAAAAGTACAAGAAAGACGATGATGAAAACTGTAAAAGCGTACCTGACAAGTCTTCTTGTTACATCACCTGAAACTCAAAAGGCGTGTTAAGGCAGTTTATATGAAACGGGGAAGTAAAATTTTGATGAACTACCTAACCCTAGATCATATCTTGGTGGGTCCTTATTAATTTGATTAAGGATGATATTTGTCAAGCAAAACATATTAAGTTTAGTAGATTTTTGAGGTATCCAACAGGTTAAGAGGAAGAAGCAGGTTCATGCTTCCCTATTATCAACTGGTGAAAAGCCTCGAGCTCATTTAAACTTATTATGTTGCTTAATAATTCATCTTATGAACACCCTAATTCTTAATGAACATTGATGTATCAATTAATCCTAAGAGTAAGGTAATTATTATTTGTAATTTAATTTTGAATATTATGTGGGTGAAGACCCTTAAAGAGGCAAGTTAGTGTTATTAGAACAATTAGCCAAACTTTGGTCCTAATTGGGCTTATAGTGTTTGAAAGATGTTTTAATTTTAATTGTGTTTATTTTTCTAATCCTCATTTAATCGATTTTGATTTAATTTAGATTACTACTGAGCCCTTAAGACCTAAGTGAGTGTCTTAATTAATTTTAAAAAGGTTAAGCTTTAGGTGGTCATGATTTATTATTTGAATTTCATTTGAAAATCAAATAGAGTATTTAATTGATTAATTATTGACTTCAAAAGTTATACCCCTAAGCCCTATGTTCATTTTATTTTAATAAACTTTCAAATTTTAATAATATAGAAATTTATTAACTTATCTTTTAATTAAGAAGTGAGGTTGGTTTCTACCAATTAACCTCTTGTGTTTCAAACATCCAAATTAAGATCAGAGGTTTCCTATTTTCCTCCAACCCCTTTGGGTTTCAAACATCAAATAAATTGATTAAGATTAGAGGTTACCCATTTTCCCTCCTTGTGAATTAAGCCTAACATGTTTAATTAAGGCAAGGTTTCCAAAATTACACATTTGCCCCTAAGGCTCTAACACTTCATAATTACAATTAACCCCTTGTGTTTCAAAAATCCAAATAAACTGATTAAGATCAGAGGTTGCCCATTTTCCTCCTTGAATTAAGCCTAAATGTTAATTAAGATTAAATTTCCAAAATTACACATTTGCCCCTAAGGCTCTAACACTTCATAATTCATCAAATTTATTCCAAATGACTTTAAAATTTTTATCCTACTTCATTCATGGGTTAATTAAAACATCAGAAGAGAAAATGTAATTTTTAAAAATTTAATTTAATTTATATAATTATTTTCATGCTAAAATAGGATTTTTCAAAGAAAATTCCTAACTTGACCAAGTTAAAATCTAATCCCTTGAAATTTTTACTAGAGGTAGACCTAGACTAGAGAATCTCTTAGACCAAATTTCATGATTTTTTTAAATTTATTTAAATTTTAAGAATTACTTTAAATTTTGGGGTATTTATTAAATATAAAATATTTTAAATGGTGAAAATTAAGTTTTATATTTTTTAAAAATCTTGCTAAGGTCAGAGAACTCAAAGGAGAAATTTTTTTTTTTTGAGTTTTATTTGATTTATTGGAATTATTTTAGTGAAAATCTATTTTTAGGTTTTAAAAATTATTTTTAAGCTTTAAAATTCAATGTCTTTATTTAGAAAATTAGAAAAAATATCCTATTTTTTTCGAAGTGCTTAGGAAACAATTTAGAACATTTCCACAAATTTTATTATTTTTGTGATTTTTATGGATTTGTAATTATTTAAATATTTAAAAATAGGTTAAAAATCAAGTTTTTATTTTAAATACCATTTTATTTTTAGAAAATACCCTTGATCACATAGAACTCAAAAAATAAGTTTTTATAAACTTTTGATTTATATGTTGATTTTGAAAAAATCATTTAAGTGCTCAAATTTATTTATCTTTAAAAACCAACTTAAGTTACCAAATGAACTCAAAATGCTTTGAAATTTTTATGGTGAGTTCTTTGGATTCTAAACAGTAGTGGAGATCAGAAATTAAGTCATTTCGTTGTTTGTATTTTTTGAAATTAATTTTTTTTATGTTTTAGGATTGGTAAAGATTAAGTGTATTCTTAATGACTTAACTCATGAAATTATTTCCAAGGGGTCCTCTGGTCATAGTGAACCTTCCAAATTTTTCTTAGAATTTCTTGAGCAACATGCTAATTATAATGATTAATTTATAAAAATAATAGACATAAACTTGAAAAATATGGATCTCTGTCTAGGGACCTCCTCTGACTTTGGAAAAATCAGAGGATGCTCCCTAAGACAGAAGCAACAACATGCTAAAATTTCAAGCCATGGTGATATTACTACATACATGGAGAATCACAACATTCAAATCAGTGTTTAATTAATTAAAAATAAAATATGCATCACATGGATATAAATTTTTTTCCATATTATTCTTCTATGTTCACTGAGTAAGAGGGTATTTTTATTTTATTTGTATGATTTTTCTATACTAAGATATGAATTTTTAAAGCTAGGGCTATTTATTTAAATAAGCAAATCCTTATTTTTCTATTTATACATGTGGCGTTGACTGTATCCTAGGCAGCTCCAAAAGCAGACGTGGCACGCTTTAGTTGGACGCTGCCATCCACGTAGCCGCTGACTCGTCCCGCGGTTCACGTAAGGAAGCGCTGTCTGGCTCGATCTCCTCCGTCCATCCGATACACGTGCGATCGGGCGACTCCTCGTCATCATCTCCGATAGAGTGATCTTGTGACCGTCCACACTAAAACCCTAAGTTTTCAGCCTAGACTCAACCAAATCACTTCGGGTTTGATCCTATCAACTCGTCTAATTGAGACGAACATATCCATACGATAATCAAGCAATTAAATTAAACCTAATCAAATGGAGAATTCAAATAGGCTTGGAAGGAGGAGAGGTTCAATACCTTGGCTCTGAGAAGGAAAGCTTTGATGAAAGAATATCGGCACGTTCGTTGGGGTCCAAATAAGCTAGGGATTAAGCCTCTTGCTACAGTGAAATACTTAGACCCAAATTCGACCAAGGCTGGTTTTAGGTGTTGATCAAAGTCTACACTAGGGGCTCTATGGATGGGGGATTTGATGGGGCTTTGGCTTCTTTCAATGTTTTGAAGGTGTAGGTGAGTTTTATTTGAGTTTGGTGGAGTTTAGAGGTGTGGAGAGCTTTATCCTGTCTCCGACAAGGTTTTGAGCTAAAAAATTGGGCTCTAGCAAGGGGATTCAGGGCAATCTGGTGGTTGGGTTGCACTAAGGAGGTCTCAAAGAGGCTTTAGGATAAATTTGCGGAAGTCTCTTAAAGGAATTTTTAGCTCTCTCCCCATGGCAGTGGAGGGGAGCATTTTATAAAAATGGCCTTACGCTTGCTGCCATGGCCAATTGGGGGCTGAAATGTGCTGCCTAGGTGGAGGGCTGAGAGGCTCTAAGCTTCAATTTGGATGAGGTGGCCTCTAGGTTTGAATTGTGTTTAATCCAATGGGGGTGACTCTCAACTTGGCCATTTTCCAGCCACTAGGCCGGCTGGCCGGCCAGGAGAGGTGGCTAGGNCATTTCCCAGCCACTAGGCCGGCTGGCCGGCCAGGAGAGGTGGCTAGGGAGGTCAGGTGAGCCAGGGAAATATGTCACAATAATTTAATGATTTTAGGATTTATTTTGGAAAAAAATATCCAAGGCTTAAGAAAATATGGCATTAAATCCCTTGATTTACGGGACCTTTGGTCCATGGCTTAGCTTAGGTGGTTTCATGGGGTTTAGGTTGGTCACTAGGGCCCAACTTATGGTTGTGAAGTCATTAATTTGATGACTTTAAAATAGTTAGGCCACCTTTAGTGCATGGGTTCAATGTGGGTCCAAGTGATCAAAACTTGGGTTTGGGCTAGGCTAGCCATGTCAATTGACCCAATTGATTGATCAACATTGTGTAGATGATTGTTATGAAGATTTTTGTTGAAGAATTGAAATGATTTTGAGTTCAATTGGAGGGACAATTTGAAGGATTTTTGAAATTTGGTCAATTTGGGAATGTTGGGATAGACATGGGTCTAGGTTGGGCTAGCCTTGGGCTAATTCTAAATTGAATGGTTCAAATGATCAAGGGATATGTTGTGAAGATTTTTTATGAAGGAATAGAGTGGAAATTTTGGGGCTAAAGCCATCAATTTGGTGAGATTTTGAGATATGGCCGATTTGGGGCAAAATTTGGGATTTTTGGACTTAAGGTGAAATTAAATGAAATTGGGGCTTCACCAAGGCCAATTGAAGGTGAAATTTGATGTGTAGGAATTTCATGAAGATATTTCAACACAAATTTTGGCAAATGGAGTAGGCCATGGGTTCAATTTGGTGGAACCAAGTCATAGGGCCAAAATTGGGTTTGTTGTTTAGCTCAAAATTGAGTTCAAATCATGGACCAATTGGGCTTGGATTTGGTCTAGATTGGTCATATCATAAGTGAATTTAAGTATAGAATCGAAATTGGGGGAAATTGAGACAAATTGGATAGACACTTGAGGTAGGTTTGGGAAAAAATGAGCCTTTTAAGGGCATAACGATATAGCACATCTAGAAGAAATATATAGATAGTTGCAGGAGATTGCTTGAATTTCCATAACAGATACAGGAAGATTAGTGCATTTCTACAAATAACTGCAAAAAAAGGCAAAATTATTTTTTGTGTAACAATATCAGATACATATATATATATATATATATATATAA